>CM028693.1:2349901-2455720 GCA_016771965.1 Brassica carinata | reverse complement strand
TACATCAGTGCTTCAGCTTTCTCACCTTTGTGGTTGTCATACCTTCTCTACTGAAGCCTATAAACCTCTAATATTTCTGACTGTTGATTGGATATGTTCCTTTTGTCCCACGGCTTGACAATCAGGTTGTAGCTTCATGTATGAGTTATTCAAACCTCATCACCACCTCTCTTACTCACTTATTTCCCCACAAATCCAGGTTTTTTTCTCTGAGCTTTTCAAACTTAATCACAGATGTTCTGTTGATTTATTTGAACTGTTCTCCTGGATTCTCTTGTGTTTTGTCTATGGCTTTGATAAAATAAGCAATGAAAGAGTTATTTAACCAAAAACTTAGTAATACTCTTCAGTTTGACCAAGCTAAGAAGGATACTTGTGTTCTTGATTTAGGATCCTTGACCAAACTAAGAAGGATACTTGTGACCAAACTGATAATCATTATTAACAAAAGATTCTATCAAATGGTTTTGTTTTTCCTTATTTTTACGAAATAATTATTTCAAAAGAGACACATACCATCCCAAAAGCAAAGAGCAATTCAAATCATTTAGCAAACACAATAACATGAAATGAGAGATTGTAATTACTACTGACATGTAAACATGTGCTTAAGCCTAGTCAGACATGTAAAATAACTGTTTGTTGTTTTATAGTCTTTTTTGTTCATCAAAGTCGATAATCAACTTTTATTGGTTAAGCCCAACATTTGTTTTTATTCTTATCAGTTAAGCCCAACATTAGAATATATATGTGGCGATTGTGGAATAAGTACCTGTTAGGATTTAAACCTTTGCCTAGTGCTTTTAAACTTAGATGGAAATCAATATCAAAAGCTCTTTCTCTTTATTCACTACCAATGAGTAACCTTACAAGAACAATAATAGAAATCACAAGTCTTTCTTAAGAACCAATAAACCGTAACTATTGATTCTCTTGATCTCTCTCTATTTGGCTAGCTCTTGTATTTGTCTTTCTCTATCGGATTATTCAACAGCTCTGATCACCTTCTTTATTTATACTCACATCACCACCGTCATTATGCTATTTTCCTTTTTCCTATTTCACAATAACATATCTTAGTTTCTTGCAGGAAAAGGAAGTCACAATGCCTTGTTGGACTTCTTGTTGGGACTTTCACACTGGGCCAGAACTGGGAATTGGGCCTATTATTCTACAATCTCCACCATAGGCCCACATTACCATTCTCCTTCCTTTGTTGCCTTCCTCGTTACTTTTGTCGATGATACCGACGACGTTTCCAAGCTTCCATCTCCTTCCACCTCTGATCTGAAACGCTACCTCTGACTGTCGAATCACTTGTAGTCCTGTTCCTTATTTCATCTTTCCCGTGTGACTTCAAGCACCAAACCAGAAATGAATCTTTCTCAGCTCTCTTTTTCTCCATCGATTCCGACGAGTCTCGTGAGACGTTGATGATGTCACCACGGTGACTTCTCCTGTCGTCTCTCCTGATGAATCCGTGTAGCTCTTCGCCGCTACCTTCTCTTCATCCTCTTCATGGTATTTCACTGACCGATGACGAAATCAATTAAGTCTAGCCAAACCTGCAACTCGGCTCCCTACTGATCAAAACCATTGATGACATCAAATTGCTTATTTGATTTCTCTAGCGGAGAGGGATGCAACTTCTCAAGTCTTCAAGCTCGTTCCTTTACTAAATTAGACCATTCTAATCGCAACACCGACATCTTCATTGTGCTAGACCGATCATCTCCAAAGAAGCTCGCGATTTCTTCTTGGTGACTAACGAATCTCTTTTTCCATGTTGGTGTTGATAAGTTCAATCAATGTTACCGGTCATACTGCAGCTTTCCGGTAAGATTCTCTGAATTTTGAGCCTGCTTTGAAGATTTTCACTTATATCCTTGAGAAGTTGTAAGCTTTAACTCCCGTTTGATTTTGACAGTCGTTCCTGCATTTACGGTGACCCTATGGAGACTCCTCAGACTCGACGAACCCATTTCGACTTCCACTTTCTGGTAAGGTACTTCACTTCCTCTAACTTGATTAAGATGATGCGGTGATGTTATACTTGTCGGTGATCTGCTTTGATTTCCCGGTTGTGATACTCGTCTCCATTCAGCTCTTCAAGGTGATTATCCTCCACCACAGCAGCTGTTTAAGACGTTCTCTCCTCTCCGGTGATCTATTTCTTCTTTCTCCGACCTAGATACTGCCTCCCTTCAGCTTCCCATGCTGTTTAAGACGTTCTCTCAGGTGACCATCCAACTTTAAATCTCCTTTTAAAGCCTATTCTTCATCCGATTGCATAAAACCTTTGAGTGAATTTTTCTTGTGTTTCAGCTGCTCCACCTTGAGCTTAAACCCTTTTGCCTCGCATCCATACTCACAGGTAACTGTCTTTAAACTCCATCTTGAGTTTTCCATTATCAATAAAAACTGAAACTGACTTGTTTCTCCTCCTCTGTCTCTGCGAGCTTGAGACAGCTGATAATGAAGTTACCTGGAGCGACTTTATTTCTTAGTCGGTCGCAGCAAACCTGAACCTCCTGTCCAGGTACTGCTTCAATGAGATAATCTGCTGGATTTTGACTAGAATGGTTCTTAGAGAGGGATGCAACTTCTCAAGTCTTCAAGCTCGTTCCTTTACTAAATTAGACCATTCTAATCGCAACACCGACATCTTCATTGTGCTAGACCGATCATCTCCAAAGAAGCTCGCGATTTCTTCTTGGTGACTAACGAATCTCTTTTTCCATGTTGGTGTTGATAAGTTCAATCAATGTTACCGGTCATACTGCAGCTTTCCGGTAAGATTCTCTGAATTTTGAGCCTGCTTTGAAGATTTTCACTTATATCCTTGAGAAGTTGTAAGCTTTAACTCCCGTTTGATTTTGACAGTCGTTCCTGCATTTACGGTGACCCTATGGAGACTCCTCTCGTACTCTGACGAACCCATTTCGACTTCCACTTTCTGGTAAGGTACTTCACTTCCCTCTAACTTGATTAAGATGATGCCGGTGATGTTATACTTGTCTGGTGATCTGCTTTGATTTCCCGGTTGTGATACTCGTCTCCATTCAGCTCTTCAAGGTGATTATCCTCCACCACAGCAGCTGTTTAAGACGTTCTCTCCTCTCCGGTGATCTATTTCTTCTTTCTCCGACCTAGATACTCGTCTCCCTTCAGCTTCCCATGCTGTTTAAGACGTTCTCTCAGGTGACCATCCAACTTTAAATCTCCTTTTAAAGCCTATTCTTCATCCGATTGCATAAAACCTTTGAGTGAATTTTTCTTGTGTTTCAGCTGCTCCACCTTGAGCTTAAACCCTTTTGCCTCGCATCCATACTCACAGGTAACTGTCTTTAAACTCCATCTTGAGTTTTCCATTATCAATAAAAAAAAAAAAAACTGAAACTGACTTGTTTCTCCTCCTCTGTCTCTGCGAGCTTGAGACAGCGTTGATAATGAAGTTACCTGGAGCGACTTTATTTCTTAGTCGGAGTCGCAGCAAACCTGAACCTCCTGTCCAGGTACTGCTTCAATGAGATAATCTGCTGGATTTTGACTAGAATGGTTCTTAGATAGTGTTGCGTCTTCTCTAACTCTATCTCCAAAGATACCAGTTTTCAATATTCTTGCAACTTTTCCCTCAGCTTCATTCCTAAGTCCTGTATGCACATTCTCCTCTTTTCCAGCCTTCTTCCAGTCCTCCTCATACGCTTTAGGTTCTTTCATATCAAGCGTTTCTGGTGCAGCCAAAACATGTGCTAAGAGATCACCATCTTTATGCTTTACTTCTCTTGCAAACAAAAGATCATCTCTTGAAGATTCTGTTGTCTGAGATTCTTCACTGCTCGCCTTAGACTCAATTTCTTCAGTTTTTACTGTCAAGAAAGAGTCTCCACCTTGAGCTGATGAGTCTTTTGTTTCAAAACCGATGGAGTAGGTCCCTGAATCAGATTTGTAGCAAACGCCACCTTCTTTAACGACTTCTTTCTGATTTTTCCACTCTAGGCATGTTCTTCTTACTCTTAGCAATTGTGCCTTGTAGATAATAAACTCCATCTTGAGTTTTCCATTATCAATAAAAAACTGAAACTGACTTGTTTCTCCTCTCGCTCTCAGCGAGCTTGAGACAGCGTTGATAATGAAGTTACCTGGAGCGACTTTATTTCTAGTCGAGTCGCAGCAAACCTGAACCTCCTGTCCAGGTACTGCTTCAATGAGATAATCTGCTGGATTTTGACTAGAATGGTTCTTAGATAGTGTTGCGTCTTCTCTAACTCTATCTCCAAAGATACCAGTTTTCAATATTCTTGCAACTTTTCCCTCAGCTTCATTCCTAAGTCCTGTATGCACATTCTCCTCTTTTCCAGCCTTCTTCCAGTCCTCCTCATACGCTTTAGGTTCTTTCATATCAAGCGTTTCTGGTGCAGCCAAAACATGTGCTAAGAGATCACCATCTTTATGCTTTACTTCTCTTGCAAACAAAAGATCATCTCTTGAAGATTCTGTTGTCTGAGATTCTTCACTGCTCGCCTTAGACTCAATTTCTTCAGTTTTTACTGTCAAGAAAGAGTCTCCACCTTGAGCTGATGAGTCTTTTGTTTCAAAACCGTATGGAGTAGGTCCCTGAATCAGATTTGTAGCAAACGTCACCTTCTTTAACGACTTCTTTCTGATTTCTTTTTCCACTCTAGGCATGTTCTTCTTACTCTTAGCAATTGTGCCTTGTAGATAATAAACTCCATCTTGATATTTTCCTGATATCACCTTCTTATTATCTTTGTAGAAGTACACCATAAAATTGCTTCCTTTATACTTGCAACCTGATTTTTCTAACATCCCATAGGAAATTAAATTTCTACTCACCTCCGGTATGTATCTAACACCCGTGAGTATTACCTCAGAGCCATCTGAATTCTGAATCTTTATTTTCCCAATTCCTTTGATATCACATTGAGTGTTATTAGCCATTAACACTGAACCACCATCGAACTCCTTGAAATCAAACATAACGTCCCTGTTTGATGTACTATGATAAGAACATCCAGAATCCATGATCCATTCTTGCTTAGTGTCTTGCACACTAGCTGTTAACACTAACGGTTGCTTCGGCTCTGTCGCAATATTTGCAGATTCTCTATGTCTCCTTTCAGACATTCTCTTTCCAGGTCCTTCTTCTCCACAAATAAAACAACTTGTTTTGTTTTTATCAAACCTTTGTCTTGACTTAGATCTGCCCTCGCCGTTAGATTTTCCTCTCCATGAATGTGACTTTCCTTCATAACCCCTTTGCTCGATCGCCCCTTGATTCCACATACAAACCCTTCAGATCAGACCTGGATTTATTCAGCAATCCTTTTCCTTTAACTCCACTTCCTGGAGTATGCTGAATTAATCACATCGCTCATAGTAAGAGTTTCTTTTGCAGTCCCGTACTTGAGCGTGTCAACTAGTGAATCAAATTGCTGGGGCAAACTAGAAAGAACTTGAATTGCCTGGTCTTCATCGCTGATGTTGATGTTAAGACTTGCAAGATCTGATACTAGCTTAAGAAAAATATCCAGATTTTCCTCGATGCTCTTGTGCTTCTCCATCTTGAAGCTCGCAAACCTCTCGCTTCATGTAGATTCTATTAGCAATGTCTTGGTTTGGTAGTCTCTTTCCAAAGCCTTCCAAACTCCTAACGCAGCTTGTTTCCTTCATCACCTTACGCAGAACCAAATTTCCTAGGCTCATGCATATTAGATTCTTTGCCTTCTTGTCCTTCAACAGATCTACTTTGACTTCCGGGAGTTCTTCGTCTTTCTCCTTCCCTGCTTCAGAAGAAGACGTATCCAAAAGTTCCTGAATAGTAGAATCTAACCCTAGAAGCTCCAACTGCATTAGCATCTTATACTTCCATAACCCGAAATCTCCTTTTCCATCAAACCTCTCAATCTCGAACTTGAACTTTCCTGGTATCGATTCCATATCTCCTCCTAGCACTTGCAATTAAACCTAGCCTCGATCCCATTAAAATTATAAATTAATAGCTTTATAAATTAATAAATTTCTTATAAATTAATAGCTTTATAAATTAATATATTTCTCTGGTCTCAAATTGGACTGGTCCAAAATATGATCAAAATCGATAAAATAATAAGATAATAAATTTTCAGAAAATCTTTTGTAAATATCAGGTCCCATTAAAATTATAAATTAATAAATTTCTTATAAATTAATAGCTTTATAAATTAATAGCTTTATAAATTAATAGCTTTATAAATTAATAGCTTTATAAATTAATAGCTTTATAAATTAATAAATTTCTTATAAATTAATAAATTTCTTATAAATTAATAGCTTTATAAATTAATAGCTTTATAAATTAATAAATTTCTTATAAATTAATAGCTTTATAAATTAATAGCTTTATAAATTAATAGCTTTATAAATTAATAAATTTCTTATAAATTAATAGCTTTATAAATTAATAGCTTTATAAATTAATAAATTTCTTATAAATTAATAAATTTCTTATAAATTAATAGCTTTATAAATTAATAGCTTTATAAATTAATAAATTTCTTATAAATTAATAGCTTTATAAATTAATAGCTTTATAAATTAATAGCTTTATAAATTAATAGCTTTATAAATTAATAGCTTTATAAATTAATAAATTTCTTATAAATTAATAGCTTTATAAATTAATAAATTTCTTATAAATTAATAGCTTTATAAATTAATAGCTTTATAAATTAATAGCTTTATAAATTAATAGCTTTATAAATTAATAGCTTTATAAATTAATAAATTTCTTATAAATTAATAAATTTCTTATAAATTAATAGCTTTATAAATTAATAGCTTTATAAATTAATAGCTTTATAAATTAATAGCTTTATAAATTAATAAATTTCTTATAAATTAATAAATTTCTTATAAATTAATAGCTTTATAAATTAATAAATTTCTTATAAATTAATAAATTTCTTATAAATTAATAAATTTCTTATAAATTAATAAATTTCTTATAAATTAATAGCTTTATAAATTAATAGCTTTATAAATTAATAGCTTTATAAATTAATAAATTTCTTATAAATTAATAGCTTTATAAATTAATAGCTTTATAAATTAATAGCTTTATAAATTAATAGCTTTATAAATTAATAAATTTCTTATAAATTAATAGCTTTATAAATTAATAAATTTCTTATAAATTAATAGCTTTATAAATTAATAAATTTCTTATAAATTAATAAATTTCTTATAAATTAATAAATTTCTTATAAATTAATAGCTTTATAAATTAATAGCTTTATAAATTAATAGCTTTATAAATTAATAGCTTTATAAATTAATAGCTTTATAAATTAATAGCTTTATAAATTAATAGCTTTATAAATTAATAGCTTTATAAATTAATAGCTTTATAAATTAATAGCTTTATAAATTAATAGCTTTATAAATTAATAAATTTCTTATAAATTAATAAATTTCTTATAAATTAATAAATTTCTTATAAATTAATAAATTTCTTATAAATTAATAAATTTCTTATAAATTAATAGCTTTATAAATTAATAGCTTTATAAATTAATAGCTTTATAAATTAATAGCTTTATAAATTAATAGCTTTATAAATTAATAGCTTTATAAATTAATAGCTTTATAAATTAATAGCTTTATAAATTAATAGCTTTATAAATTAATAAATTTCTTATAAATTAATAAATTTCTTATAAATTAATAAATTTCTTATAAATTAATAGCTTTATAAATTAATAAATTTCTTATAAATTAATAGCTTTATAAATTAATAAATTTCTTATAAATTCCAACATTACTAATTTATAGAATTTTTCCTGTATATGGTGATTGTTGAATAAGTCTCTTTTTGTTGGTCAAACTGGTACGTTTATTTGGGCTTTGCTAAAATCATTCTTCCAATTAGTTTCCAAACGGACTGCAAGTGATCCATTGGTTTGTTTTTCTAACAAGGTGATTCATTAGTTATGTAAGGTATGTACAGTGGTACTAGTTTTTCAACTTCGATGTCAACATAACTTTACATGGTACGTATAACTATCATAAGTGCACTTCAATCCGAAAAGAATGTGATTCATGGATCATGGACGGATGGTGAGAAAGCAATGATAGACTTTTAAACATTAAAAACTTAGGGAAAACTTATGAGAAAGTTATGTAAAGTATATATGTATGAGATCATGGGTTATATATGTGACATTTGCGTAAATGTGTTGGCTCATTTTGATTAACTCTGAAAAATGTATGATAAAATTATGTAAAGGAAAAAAAAGGTATGAAATCATCGGCTACATATGTGACCTTTGCGTTAATGTGTTGGCTTATTTTATTCAACTCTAATGCAGGTGATCCTCTAACGGTATTTGGCAAGTCACTAGTTTCATTTTAAATGGTTATTTATGCCTTAAACGTAGTATTAGTTATGGTTGGTTCTAGACACTGGAACTTTTAGTAGTCAAAAACCTATTTGAAAGTTTTTTTTTTTTAAATCTATGAGTTCCTTACTGTCATAATTCTTTTGTCTAACAACATTAACTATACAGTTTGATTTAGATAATGAACGACATAAGTAGCACACATCATTAAAAATGTTAGATCAGAATTGATTAGAAATATATATACATTATACAGTATCTTAAAATAAGTATCTTAAAAAGACAAGCTAACATTGATAATGAAGCTTTTTATTTTTTGTATCTAAATTTCCATAATAATAATAAAATTGTGTAGCTTTTCTAGTGGCGTGGGGTTGTGGATGTGCCTCCCTAGCCACTCACCCTATATAGTTTGGCCTTATCCGCCCAAAATCATACTTAACTGATTCTGCCCCCTTCACATGTATTTAATCCAATCTTCCATTAATTTGTTTTTTTTTTTGTTACTGTGAGTATTAGTTTCTTGTGTCTACGAGTTTGGTCTCAAATTTTTATAGCAACCCCCATCTTTTTTAATTAATTTTGTTGATGAATATCAAGTTTTTAACCACATTTTCTTTTTAATTGATTTTGTTGATGAATATCAAATTTTCAATCACACTTCTCTCTCCTCCAACCTTTCTCTCTACAAGAACGCGTTTTGTTGCAGCTCCGGCGTCGGTGGCGCGTGACGACGTAGGAGGCGTCCGCCTTTCACCTCTATCCATCTCCTCTTTGCTGCTACTCGATCCCCACCATCTCTTCTGATATGCTTGCGTTCTCTAGTCTTAGGGTTTTGATCCGACGGCCGCTCCACTCGCGAGGAGTGTCTCTCCGGTGGTGTCTCTGCTTCTTTTGGTATCGTGGAGAGGTCGCAGATGTGGTGATTTGTAGTGGTGGTCGGCTTTTAGGGTTTTGTGAGGGGATCGTTTTCACTTTTTGATCTTCTCCGTCGTTGGCGAGGGTGAAGGCTTGGTTCATCGTTTCGACTCAGCGGCAGTCATGGTCGCTCTCGGGACGGTGGTCATTCGGTTACAGAGCTTGATGTTTCGATTCTTTCCGGTGTCGGCGAGGATCTGCTCCTCTCTCTGTAATCAAGAGGTCTCCGGTGTTTCAGTCGGAGGCGAGCTTCGGTGGTGAGTATGCAGGAGGATTGGTACTTGGGTTCATTGGGTGACCGTATCTGGTGGTCGTCTATGGCCTTCTTTGGTGGTTTCTCATTAGACTACGTCTCTTTGGATCTCCTCTTCACGGCTCTCTGTCCTGCTCCTCTAACAGGATTCGGCGGTTCTCTGTTTGGAGTCTATGTTTCTCGGGTTTCATTGTTTCCATCTCCGATGACACCGGAGTTGATTCTTAGCGAGTCAGTACTTGATCATTCGGTTCTCGAAGGTCACATTTGTCGGGATGGCTCTCGGTAGTCATTGGTCATCCTGGTGTCTACCTTTGATCGTTGCTACCTTCCCGGGTCCGTCATTTCTCGCATGAGGAATTACGGTGGTGTAGCTTGATGTATTGTGAGGTGGGGAGACATGCTAGGCAGGGAGTGGCGGACAACTCAAACCGTTTTCTTGCAAGGTTCGGTGGTGGCGATAGCGGGTGCTTTGCTCGGTTTGGGAGTCGGTTTCAAGCGCTGTGTGGCGTCGCTTATAAGCCCGGCTTTGGTGGCGATTGCAAGGTTGTGTGGTAAGTACCTGGAATCCTCCCCTATTGGTCGTCTAGCGCTTCATAGACAGTGATGGTTATAAGCTCGTGGAGATCATCGGGAACTAGCTACTTCAGAGATGACATGGGAAGTCCCGGCATCCGAGACAACAAGGAGAACCTCACCTTTTTATGGTCCTCATCAAAGATTGAGAACGGCAACCGATTCCAAAGAAGTTAAAAAAACAGATTAGCGGAATGTGCCGGGTTTAGTGGGTGGACGAAACTAGTTTTGTAATAGTTTGACTTTGAAAATTTTGTTCAAAGCAAGTTTGTAACCGGATCTGAATTCCCGATTGTTCGGGTTGAATAAATATTTATTTATTGAAAGAAAAAAAAAAAGTTTTCAACCACATTTTCTCATTGTTGTTGTTTTCTCTTTGTTTTTGTCGTTATCAACATTTAAAGATCAGCATAATTATTATTCTTCTTTTACAAATAAACATATATAGTTTTACCAAAAAAAGAGCATATATAGTAAGTAGGTATAGTGTATAATTAAATCATTTTAAGTTTCAGTCAAATTTCTGTGTACTTCTTTATTCTTTGTTAAAACCACTAGATTCTTTTTTCGCGCTACGCGCGGATTATATATATTATTATTTTTAATTATATGTTTTATTGTATAATTTTTTTTCATTCTTTTTGAATCAATAAATCACATGAAACCCATTTGAGATTTTCCATTGCAATTTCTTAAATGTTTTAATGCAAATTTAAAAGAAAACTATTTAAATTTGAATTTGATTTCTTGTTACTATTAGAAAATACATATAAGATTGTGAGTAAGCTGAATAAATAGTTAATTGAACTTCAATTATGATCCAATTATTGTGAGTAAGCTGAATAAATAGTTAATTGAACTTCAATTATGATCCAATTATTATATTAACTTCACCGGTGAATTGTAATATATATTGACGTTAGGGTTTGTTGAAGAAGACGATGAAGTTGGGAGGTCAAGAGGTCGCTAAAAAGTTTGGTGATTCTGTGTTAGGTTTGGCGGCAGGTTATGGGCTTAGGCCCAAAAACAATAATTGCCAACATTTTAAATGACATGGCATATTGATTGGATGAGAATTTTCAGGTGATGTGGATACCTTAAGGAAGCTTCATTTCCTTTTAATATAGTTTTGATTTTTATTTGGGAAGAAGTATAGAGAAAGAAAGTGTGATAAAATGGGAAGGAGACGTTGGCTAAGGAGATAGATAGTAGAAAACGACAAGATGTTAAGAGAGTGTCTATTCTTGAGGGTACAAGATCTAAGAGCATATATTATCTTTAATTATAACTTCGTTTTATGTCATATAGTCTCAAGATTGGGATGTTACTTTCATGTACATTTCAATCCAATCCAAGCTTTTTATGCCTTCGATTTTTAGAACTTCAAATCTTTGGAATAGAAAAACGTTAGTTTCCTCTCTTGTTATTCAATTATTGGTTTCATATCAGTTCTGATATGTTTCAGAAGGCAAAAAAAATTCTCATGTCCTAGGTTACACACTTTATACTGAACCAAACAACCATGCCTTATTTTGGGGAATAAACTTAGCTTTCTAGCTAATTTTTTTTTGTGCACCGTTTTCTAACTAATTCATACTTGATTTTGTGCAGCGAATACTATAACGTGAGACAGGAGACGACGGCCGCGTCTAGTGTATACACTCTTTGCACCGACATATAGGCGGGTTTAGACTTTGTTAAGTATAGAAAGATGGAAGATCATGCCATTGAGCACAGTTTTTCCGAACTTGCAGCAGACGTGCTTACACTACACTCAATTAAATTATACTTACATAATAAAATCTCCTCTGCAAAAGAAAATATTCACATATTTTGTAATGTCGTTCTTCCCATCAAAACGTTATAAACGCTATAAAATCAAATACCCCCCACTTTTGCGGTGTAAAACGTCATATTTTCGCTTTTACAAATCATTCCCAATTCAAGTAATACATAGGGGCTGATACTTGAAAAATATCTTAAACTCAATTAAATGGAAGCATTATGACAACCTCAAACTTATACAGTATATCTGAAGGGAACTGGATATATGAGTTTCAGATTTTAGCTTTTGTTTATTTATATTTTATAAAACAACTTAAACTTAATTACGGTTATTAGTTTTTATTAATCAAATCAAAGTGCATAACATATCGAATGGAGTATTATAGATATTTTGCTTGTATACTTGTCCTACCAGTCAGAATAATCCAACCACTAGTTATGCAACGCGAGTAAACTATGACAACCAAAAGACAATTGACATCCGCATATGTATCTGAATCTTATTAAACTCTTGATATTTTATGATTCCGTTGAATGTTTGGACCCATTGTCATTGCATGATTCCATAATTAGACAAGAAAAATTAAGTTCATTAGTTCGCAATCTTTCCAAAGCGAGAATCTAGTTTAACTAATTTTCCAACACCCACTAATTAGTGTTGAGTTCTAACTTATATACTTATGTGTTCTCTGAAAGTATATATATTTGTACTTAATTTCATTTACGGACTATGGTCATATTTCAAGATTAACGCATGGAAATGAAAAAAAAAAATCATTTTGAAAACTTGGCATGCATCGTCAATCGATCCACAAGTTTTAATCCAAACTACAATGAAATTCTCAATAGTTACCAATAATAAATATCTATAAAAAAAAGATTACCAATGAATATTATTAGAATTCACGGATGGGATAATCCATATTATCCAAATCCAACTGTTGACTCTAGATTAGACTATTGATCTTTATCAATAGTTCTCCCAATATTACCCATATGTGTCACTAACAACCCTAAAACATAAAAATTATGAACAACATATTTATGTGGTCTAGCTGCATATCAACGCTCACCACTTATCCAACACAACCGTTTAGTTGGATCTAAAATCTATCATGAATAGTATTTTATCAACATATAAGTGATAATGATTTCTTATTTTCCCCATCATACTCGAAATGATTTTCAAAAGTTTTAGAAAAATTAAAATAATTATTTAAATGTTTTGTATTCAAAGATTCCTTTGGCTGATTACTTAGTGCTGCATTTGTTATTGGAAGACAAATTAAATCGAAGTACTCTTTCCGTGCAAAAACCAAAGCCGTCATTTTAGGGGTGTGTTCTTTGTGGCCACGTTAATGTTCCCAAATGACCTTACCTTTTGCGTATAAAGATATGTATTATTATTTTTTTTTTTGTAAAACAAAGATATGTATTATACCTTGTATTGAAAAAGCTGTTTTAGACATTATTGGAGTATTTCCGTAACATGCAGATAAAAAGTTTGAACGTTTCAATTTAATCATTGCTTTTCCTCCCAACATAAATAAAAGATAACATAGAGGCAAAAAAGAATCCTTACAAGAAAATCCAATATCAAGAGGAAATTTCCGTAACATGCAGATAACGCAATCCATAACAAGGTAAGATTTACTCTCACTCTTTAGTCAAAAAAAAAAAAAAGATTTACTCTCGCTGTCGGAGAGATGACTACGCCCTCATCGACAGAGTCTTGAAGTACGATGCAACTCTGATACTAAATCTATAAATTTTGAAAAGACTCTTTAATGTTTATGTAAATTTCTAAATCAGCTAATTGAATATATAGACCAATTTAAGACGTCGTGAATATAGTCACTCGACTACAAAAATGATGAGCTATTTGATCGTTTGACCGGTCTTCATCTTTATCAATAATCAAATTATTAAGGTGAAATTTAGAGTAAACATATTTAAAATAAAACAATAAATAAAGTATAGTCAAAGCTTGTGTGATGCACATGTATGTGGAATAGATATAAGAAAAGTAGGTACATTAAGACAAAAATCTCCATTACTAGGTATTCAACTGTTCATGGTTCCCTACCGACTTGTGCATTTGTGTGAACAGAATTATATACACCTTTAATAAATGGTAAGTCTGATCATATTTCTACATTTAATTTATAATCATGGACTTCATAATTGCAAAAAAAAAAAGAATAAAAAGTCATAAAAGAGGGAGCAAACTCAAGTCATAAAGAAATAAAAGTCTTTCCTTATCTCATGATATTTTGACCATTTAGTCCATTCGGGAGAGAGAGAGAGATAACTCGTTTGAAATCAAATGTAAATCAATTGTGATTAACTTAACATTTCTTAATTACATATATGTATATAGCACTATAGCAGTGTGATACTGTGATTTGATTTTGTTGTTATCTTTCATACGGTGCGTATATTGCGTTTTTCAAAGTTCATGTACATCAACTTTTATCTTTACCCACCATGGTAGATAGTACAACACGTATATTTAACTAAGAGTGAAGTGATTAGTAATAATTTTTACAACCACAACCATGCATCATTATCTAATTGTCTTAATTTACCCTTTTATTTTGACAGTCACTAAATCTACTTTTAATGTTTTGTATAGAAACATGTGTGCATTAATTTATAAATAGATACAGACTAATCTAAAACTCTTCAAAAGAATATTAAAAATAAGAGTGAAGTGATTTTGTTGTTATCTTTCATACGGTGCGTATATTGCGTTTTCAAAGTTCATGTACATCAACTTTTATCTTTACCCACCATGGTAGATAGTACAACACGTATATTTAACTAAGAGTGAAGTGATTAGTAATATTTTTTTACAACCACAACCATGCCTCATTATCTAATTGTCTTAATTTACCCTTTTATTTTGACAGTCGCTAAATCTACTTTTAATGTTTTGTATAGAAACATGTGTGCATTAATTTATAAACAGATACAGACTAATCTAAAACTCTTCAAGAATATAAAAAATGATATCATAAATTTCATATAATTCGGTGATAAAAGGATTAAAAAGAACATCATCACCGGTCATCGTTAACAAATAGATTAATTCCGTCTTGATCTTCTAATGTAAACAAAAAGTTTCGAGTGTTTTCTGAAATTTTATATAAATACATGTTTTCTTTTTGAGAAAAGACTTAAAAATGTTCAACAATTCCTATTGAATGAAGCATGAATTTCTCGGAAACTCAAACTCCTTACGTTTAAGTTTTCTTTCGTTTTTATGTGTTTCTTTCTTTTCTGTTTCTTAGAAAAGTATCATGATCTAAGATATGTATTCAAGTTGTAGTTATACCCTCTTGCTTGGTTAATCCTTTGCTTTGTCAAAAAAAAAAGGATTCATGATCTAAGACTAAAAACATGGGTATTAAAGGTTTTAATGACGAGTAGAATACGTATTTGATTAAATTTTCTCAATGCCTAGAAAAGACAGATTTCTTTATGAGAAAATTACTATAATAGCATACATTAGTTGAGATATGACTAGAATAGCATATATTTTTTAAAAATTGCTAGAATATTTTCAGGTTTCTAGTAAATTACAATAAAAACCCTTATTTAATTTTGTTAATGTTGATATAAATTTTAATTATTAAATCCACGTCACTAATAAGACAATCCACGTCATTATTTTGTGTCATCAATATTGACACTGGAATATCAACCGTCTCATATCTCCGATGAATAGGGAAAAGAAGTGTTTGCGATTTCGTTAAACCCTAACCGATTTCGAAATAAACTCTCGCTTTGAACTCGCTTCAAATTGTTTGCGATATCGTCTTCTCCGTTATCATCTTCGCCGACCTCGTTAAACCCTAACCGCTCCGATATCATCTTTGTCGGACCAAATCGCTCAGATCGAACTGCTCCGACATTCTCTTCTCGCAAAGTTTCTACGCAATCGTGATCTACGACATCTTCTTCTCCGGTATGTTGTGGCTTAGTTTGACTTATACTGTGACCGAGTTTAATTTACAATGAGGCTGAGTTATGACTATGTCAGAATCGAAGTTATTGGATAGTGTGGCTGAGTTGAGTTTGATTTACGCTAGAAAATATAGATTTCCATTTCGCTGAGTTATAGATTATGTTGTGGCTGAGTTATTATTATGATATGGCTGAGTTATTATTATGATATGGCTGAGTTATTATTATGATATGGCTGAGTTATTGATTATAATGCGGCTGAGTTATTGATTATGATTTGGCTGAGTTAATTATTTTGTTGTGGCTGATTTTGTTTCTATTAAGACCGCTATATTGTGGCTGGGTTATATATTTTGTTTCGCTGAGTTTTGTTTCTATTGCGACTGATTTATATATATGTGTGTTTTAGGATCGATGGCTATTTCTCAAGATCAAGCACGGACTATCCTCCACGACTTTACGAAGGGGCTTCTAAACTAGAAAATAAAGAGATTAATCACAATATGCATATGGGAGAATTCCCTAACGCCGAGAAGCATTAGACTGGATGTGGGATCACCCGAGGCGAGTCCTCTTGGAATTATTGTTAAGCTAGCGGAGCTAAGAGCGGTGGTCCGGTAAGATCTGTACACTATCTACTATGTCGACAGTTCGAGTAGGCAAGAAGGAGATTTGGAGTCTAGTTGGTAATGAACCTATCGATTTAGTTTAAACGAATTTGGTGAGATAACCGGTTAAACACGCATCCGCCAACAGAAAGTTTTGAACCCGACCAATACAAAGCGTTTTGGAAGGTGTTGAATGTGCCGCCGGGCAAGGACCAAAGTTAGATGAACTGAGGGTAGCGTTAGAGGTCTGTCCGCCCGAGTTTTGATCAGCGTAAATGGCTAGGGTTGTTACTTCTTCAAGCCATGGGACTTTATGCTTTGCATCATAATTCTAGGATACCGCTTGAAAGTGCAAAAGAGTATTCGACGATGAAGCCATGATGACGTATCCATGGGGTCGGACAGCATATGAAGTTCTTATTGACTCTATTAAGAGGTTGGATCCACAAGGAAGGTCATACACCATAAACGGTCTGAAGGACGGTTGTTGGTTTGGGCGATGAGTCTGTCACTTGTTTTGGAGAGCGCTTTGGGAGAGTGGTCAATGAGCAAGAAGTTCCTCTTCCGATGGGGTGGAAAGCGCATAACGCATAAGTTTTGATACTGTCATAACCGAGGAGATTAGAGAACATGGCGAGGTAAGGTGTCACTGATTTATTATTTATTCGTTGGCTGAGTGATAAGTACTTATCTATTAAGGGGTGGGGTTTTGGTATTAGTTATTTGATGGCTAAGATAGTGTTTATATGGTGGCTGGTTTTGGTACTTGTTGGCTGAGTTATTAAATTTTACGCCCGAGTTATTTGTTCTTACGACTGAATTATTTGTTCTTTATGGCTGAGTTATTTGTTCCATACGGCTGAGTTTTGTACTTTGTGGCTGAGTTATTAAATTTTACGCCCGAGTTATTTGTTCTTTACGACCGAAGTTATTTGTTCTTTATGGCTGAGTTATTTGTTCCATACGGCTGAGTTTTAGTACTTTGATGACTGAGTTATTTTGTTTTGGTGGCTGGTTTTGTAGGTGCGCTGCGGAGAAAAATGGTTATGAAGGACTCCATAGAAGAGATGTTTCCTCACTGGCCGGATGAATCAGACGACACACGACTCGTGAACTTGATAACGGACATATATACAGGTCGGTTTGTTAGAGGTTTTTGGGTAACACCGGTAAAACGCAAACAAACAAAGGCTGGTGGTTCGTCAAAGGCTGAACCACCCATTAAGAAGCAGAAGAAAGTGAGCAGCATTGTTGAGGATGAAGCTGCTGTGGAGGGAAGGGTGCTAGCGAAGGAAGGTACGGAAGATATTGAGAACAAGAAGGTATTGTTGAGCATAATGCATTCTTTGGAGAAAATTTCTTCAAAAATAGACAGCTACGATAATAGATTCGACAACTACGATGAGAGATTCGACAGATTTGAAGAGCGGTTAACCAGATACGAGTCTAGAGATTTCGACATTGCTGATTTAGTCAATTTCAGTGGAGGAGTACTTATCTAAAGTTCCCGAACAACAATCTTTATCGTTGCCACCGCGAACCGCCGCCACCACCGCCGCAAAGAATTGTCACTAGTCCACCGCTAAGGCCTCTATCTCTAGTTCACCTGCTAAGGCCATCACAATAGTTGCTCAGGCAAGTGATGTTGATTTTGTTACTGTTTCTCCTTCTAAAGACCCAGCCGTAGGACGCGGACGCAGGTTAAAGTTTAAGGTAAAAGGAAATGAGGTTAAAGAGAAGGACGATAAGGAGGCTGAGTTAGGAAAGGAGGCTGGATTAGCTAAGGAGTCGGCTGAGTTAAAGAAGAAAGCCAAGGACGATAAGGAGGCTGAGTTAGCTAAGGAGGCTGAGTTAGCTAAGGAGTCGGCTGAGTTAAAGAAGAAAGCCAAGGACGATAAGGAGGCTGAGTTAGCTAAGGAGTCGGCTGAGTTAAAGAAGAAAGCCAAGGACGATAAGGAGGCTGAGTTAAAGAGAAGAAAGACGGCTGAGAACAAGGCACGGCTGGCTGAGGAAAGGAAAGAGGCGGCTGATTTAAAGAAGAAATCAAGGATACTAAGAAAGAGGCGGCCGAAGTTAAAGAGAAGAAAGACGGCTGAGAACAAGGCACGGCTGGCTGAGGAAAGGAAAGAGGCGGCTGATTTAAAGAAGAAATTGAAGGCTGAGATAAAGCAAGAGGTCCCAAAAGAAGAACGCTGGCGGTGTAATAACAAGAATCGCATTCCTCAGCCAAAACCGATTCAATCCGACAGTGATGTGGCGGATGTTACCGACGGTTATCGCAACACAAGACGAAGTGCTTCCGAATCTGATGTGGAGGAAGAGGATAGGATCAGATCCGCAAGAATTAAGGAATATCGGAGAAAAATGTTCAGTTATCTCCAACTGGCCGCGGCATTGTTCGCTGATAATGCTCCTCCACCAGTTTTTCCTCAGATTGGAGACAATAGAACGGCGTGCATGAGGAAGAATTTTGAACCTTCAACAGCAATATATGATCCTTTAGCACCGGTTGATCCAACAAAATTGATAAGCTTAAGGAACACCTAGAGAAACATAAGGACGAAGTTCTACAGATCATCATCAATGAAGATCGTGGCCATCCAGTGAATATGGATGGCTGTTTGATGATGTAAGTATTCTTTACGGCTGAGTTAGTATTCTATGAGGCTGAGTTAGTATTCTTTGTGGCTGAGTTATGTGTTCTCACGGCTGGGTTTAGTATTCCTTGAGGCTGAGTTAGTATTCTTTGTGGCTGAGTTATGTGTTCTCTACGGCTGGGTTTAGTATTCCTTGAGGCTGAGTTAGTATTTTTGTGGCTGAGTTATGTGTTCTTTACTACTGAGTTTAGTATTCTATGAGGCTGAGTTAGTATTCATTGTGGCTGAGTTATGTGTTCTTTACGGCTGAGTTAGTATTCTATGAGGCTAAGTTATGTATTCTATATGGCTGAGTTAGTATTCTATGAGGCTGAGTTAATTATTCGCTTATATTGACTTGATTTTTGTTTTGCATAGCATGTTAACGCTGCTTCTGCGAGTCCTCATCGAAGGTCCATGCGAGATCCCAGCCCATATTGGTCCAAGCGCATTGCATTTGTTGACATCCGGTTTCTCAGATACATGGGTTCACGACATAAGCAGTTCAAGCTAAATCCATCGCGGATGAAATTCAAAGATAATGGCTATGAAGAGTTAACAAATGGTAGGATGCCCCAAGACTGTCCTACAAACTTGAAGTGGTATGAGGATGTGGATCATCTGTATGGAGTGCTTCAAACCGGTGGCGATCATTGGGTGGCGCTTCACATAGATCCGCTTAAGGAGAAGATTGATTGCTATGATCCAATCATTGGAGAGGTAACACCGAAAGTGAAAAGAAAATTATAGATGCATTTAAGCCTCTTACGCAAATGCTACCTATGATCTTGAACGAGAATATTCTCGCCAATTCCGAAAACCCGTAAAGACGCAGCTGTTCGGCGAGGAAAGGCAAATACATTCCACAAAACAATCAGATTGGCGATTGTGGAGTGTATTCATTGAAGTTTGTGGAATGCTTAGCGCCGTGACTTTTGATGGGATAAATGATAGTAATATTCAAGGTATACGGTGAAGATGGCAGCGAGATCCTCGATGAAGGAGGAAATAAGATGTATGAACAATTTACGTAGCCTTTGAACGATTTGTATTTGACTTTAGCTAATGGTATGTTTAATATAACCCAGCTGCATCGCTTTATAAACCAGCCGCTTCACTTAGATAACCCAGTCAAACCACAAACATACCCTAAAATCGAAAGGGTTTAATATAACCGAGCGGATCGTTTATAAACCAGCCGCTTCACTTAGATAACCCAGCCAAACCACACACATACCCTAAAATTGGGAAATGTACTTTAAAAGTTATTATAAATTAATATTATGAGTTTTAGATGAATATATAACCAACAGAATGTGTATACTTCATTGAATTTACAAGTTTCGAATTGATAATGGTCTTGAGGTATAGGTTGTCTTACAAACACTTAAAACCTTATGTAACTATATAGGTGTTGAACGCACCAAATACAAAGTATACCATATAATTTTTTTCAACTGAATTTGTGTAATTTCTTATATTTTATAGTGGTACCTAAACCATAAACACTATATCCTAAACACTAACCCCAAATACTTAACCCTAAACCCTAAAACATAAAATTTTCCTAAACATAAACTCAGCCGTAATATGACATTAACTCAGCCGTTGGTGGGAACTTGAAAATATGTTTGTGCGGAACTTGAAAATATTTTAGCCCATAGCTGGTCCAGCTCTATATATAGATGTAATAAAGTAACTTTTCAGAAGAAAAAGTTGGGATTAGGGTTCTTAAAGAAAAGTGTACCTTCGCCATAGTATCGTGGCTCTTAAATAGTCATTACAATGTAACTGAAACACTAACTCACCTTCTACATTTTCGAGGATTTTCTACAACTGAAAGAGAGATTCAACAGCCACGGTTTGGGAATTTTTAATCGCTGCCGGATCGATGTTTCGCCATCAAATGTGGTTCTGAAGAGGGATGCTAACTAGAGTCCGGCTTGCTCTCGTAGATATGTTCAATAACTCAGCCTGTACACGCCAATAACTCAGCTTGTACACGCCAATAACTCAGCTTGTACATGTAAATAACCCAGCCACATTATTTAGTTAACTCACCTTTCATATAACTCAGTCTTTAAATGTCAATTACTCACCGTAAATAAAAACATTAAAACCAATAACTCAGCTGTAATACAACCAATAGTCTACATAATTCAAATCAATACATCACTGTTAAATCGGACAAGTTTTCACATTATGACCACTGCCTACAACGAGAACATGTGTGTTCTTTTCAGACGCTTGTTTTCAAGTGCAACCTCTAAAGCGATTTCATCCTATTTTTCTTAGGCCTTCCCTGGTCAATTTAATAGACGGGAAAGCATGGTAGGTTAACCACGTTATTCGAACTGGTTGCGCTGAATCAACCGCATGACTGAATGAGCATATGCGCCACCAAATAAGCGCTGGTATAATAAGGACTGCACAGGATATACGAGAAACATTCTCGACTCGCAATGCAATTGCATGCGAACATGGAATTCTCTCCCGTTCAAACGCCGCATGTGCACTTTCTCCCTTCCAAGTTAACAACATGCAAAGACTCACCGAAGATCCATATGTAACTTCAGTATGATGAGCATCGATCCTTTGTACCGCCAACAGCCTCAAGGTAGTAACACGACCCTATTATAGATAAATAAACAATGAAAAGCATTACAGGTGACTTATTAAAGTTACGCTAACTTATACAATATAATGGCTGACTTATGCAATCTATGTGGGCTGACTTAGGCAATCTTTTGGGCTGACTTATGCAATCTATTTGGCTGACTTATGTAACTAACTATAATGTGGGCTGACTTATGCAATCTATTTGATCGACTTATTCAACGTTACAGCTGACTTACCGTAGTAGTTTCTCTACGCACGTGTAAGCGTGGTTGGCTGCGATGCAGCATCATCTCTCCGCTCAGCAAACCATCGGTCATCATAACCCGTATCGATTCTAATAGTCGAACAATGTTAAGACCTCTAGCATTTGACAATGCTCGTTCATTGATTCCGCAATGTTTGTAGTCATCAAATTATACCTTCGCCCGAAAATGAACACGCACAATAATCGATCCGCTTCTTCGAGGTAGCCGTGAAGTTCGTGATTAATCGCTTCAATCTCCTCGTGAATTGCAAGAAAGTCAGGCATCCTAAAACATCTTGCCGCTTTCTTCACCGCATCGAAATACATCTTTTCCTTTGTACCGCCCCAAAATGTTCTTATATAAATGGTACGTGCAAATTCCCGAGAAGCTAACGGATACACATTTTGAATAGCCTTCCCAATCGACTTATGCCTATCCGAGATTATCGCAAGACCCTTGTCGCCGGTATCAAATGTTTTAGTTAGTAAAAACCAGTGCCACGAATCATCATTTTCTCGGTCAACCACACCAATGCTATTGGAAAAATCTGAAAATTACCATCCCGAGCTAGTGTCTGAAGCGCCCCTTTGTATTTGCCATTCAGAAACGCATCCGCCGACAACCACAACTTTGCGCATGAAAGGAAGCCCATTAATGCTCGCACCAAACGCAAGGAACACATACATGAATCTTCCAAACTCATCGATTTGAAGACGCGTATCAGATCCGATTTGCACTTCTTATCATGTATAAGTAAGAAGGCAAGTTTTCAAACCCACTCTCGTGTTCCCTCATTGATTTCCTTGCAAATTTCAGTGTCTTATATGATTTCCAATAAGACATCTGCACAAATGAAGACAAATAAGATAAGTCGCAACGATAAATAACTCAGCCCAACCAAAATGTTACTCACCAATAACTCATCTAACTCACCAAACGTATAAATATCTCAGTCCAACCTAATAACTTAAATAACTCAGCCAAACGATAAATAACTCATCCCGTAAATCATATAGTTTAACTAAATCAGCCGGACATGTGATAAGTCAGCCAAGTTAAGATATAACTCAGCCTTATCAGATGTAAGTCAGCCAAGTTAAGATATAACTCAGCCTTATCGTAGATGTAAGTCAGCCAAGTTAAGATATAACTCAGCCTTATCGTAGATGTAAGTCAGCCTTTAGAAATTAATTACCTTGAGACCAAACCGCTTATTGAGAGCTATTCCGACACTCGTAGGTCGAACGGCTGGACCAATGTCACCGAGATAGTCCCTGCATAATTGCCCTAAAATATCTGGTGTTGCTTGTCGACTTCGACAGAGCCACAGAACATGTATGTAACGACTCGTAAATCTGAACATAGAATGCCGGAGAATACCCTTGTGTTGAAGCACGAACTCCGTGATACATCCACCAACCCAACATTTAACAATGAGTAAATCTGATTGGATACTTCCACATCAAAATCAAATCCATCTTTCATCGAAAGAAGTTTCAGTTGTCTTTCTAACTCGGCTTTACTCGTGATCGCGTTCTACAGCAAGGTTTAGCGAAGACATCTCTAGCCTTAAAGCCTCGGATCTCCTTTACATCCGCCATCCACAAGTTCTTAGATCTCTTTTAGGCGGTAGTGTCGGTGAATCTTCGCTCAGGCTGAGACTCACCGTATGAGCTGAAGTTATCATCTTCGGATGACGCACCATCCGAGTCATCGAACATATCAAATCGGCTATCAAATTCATCGTCTTCTTCGATTTCTTCATCTTCTCCAACATCTTTCTGTTTTGATCCGCCCAAGATACTAGAGAAATTATTCTCATTGTCGCCGTGTTCCTCCTCCAAACTTAAACCATCGTAAACCTCTTCGTAATGTTCGTATCTAGATTCAACTTTTGAAACTTCTCCTTCGAACTGTATAATCTTTTACTCTTCTCTCCTCCGCCTTCCCGACTGAATTCACCATCATCCTTCTCCCTAATCTCGACACGAGACGTAATTTTTCGATCTTCCCAGCTTAAAAATTTTGCAATTGTCGAGTATTGGAAATGTAAACTGGTGGTGTGTCGTATGCCATTGTTTTCAAAGCTTTATTCGAGAATATGTAGCTAAGCTGAATCGATGACTCCACTCATTCAAACCGTAATCATCGAAGTAATCGACTTCATGAAGTTCGCCGAAAGTGTTGTTTTCTCATCTACTTGCGTAACTATACATCCTCTCGCTATCGGGTTGGAATACATATCTATTTTTCTTAATCCAGCACTCGAGACAATAATTACGGATCCATAAGATTTTAGAGAAAGAGAATAAGATGAAGATGAATATGAAGAACGAGAGCGCGCTTGTAACATAAACCCTAATTTCACAGCTTGTAATGACATGGCAAATACGAGTTGACATGGATGATGACATGGAAATTTGGTAAGTCACCACTTAACTAACACTTAACTCAGCCAAAGTAAACCAGCCATTAAGTTCATAATAAGTCGGTTGATACGCTAATACTATTTTAGTAATTAATCTTTGCTAATAAATCACCGTAATAAAGATATTCGTTAATAAGTAAGCCGCCTCGCCATATAAATCACCAAGAAATGAATGCTAGTCTAGTAATTAATCTTTCGCTAAAAGGTCACCGTAACAAAGCCGAAGTTTACTTAATCCAGTTATTACGGCTGATTAAACAAAGCGCAGCCGCAAAGAACCTCTCATAAGTCACCGCCGACGATCGCTTTATCACCGCGATAGTTAACTCACCAGATCGTAACTAGAACTCAGCCTTACTTTTCATAAATCAGCCCACCGATATATAAGCCACCATAACAAGTGAACATAACTCAGCCTTTATCACATAAATCACCGAGTTCTTTAAGTCACCAGAACGCTTGGTGAGTTATGGACATAACTCAACGCGTGTCTCATAAGTCAGTCTAGTTCTTTAAGTCACCGATCGTAACTATAATTCGCCAGAACGAAGTTCGCTTTCAGATACGACCGAAGTTTTGAGGCGATTCGACGCGGTGCCGAAGTTTTTTCACGTGGCACTAAAAAGTAATGGCATTCTTGTAATTATAAATTTTTACAACGTAACAAAAGGACACGCTAAGTATTAAAAAAAAGGTAGTAATAAAAAAAAGTTTTGTATGGTTTTCACTATAAGTCCTAAAATCCATGCTTTATGAGCTAACTTCTTTATTGACGCAAAACACAACTGGGTTTGAACGATGAATGACACCTAAAAAGGACGAATGACTCCCTATATCGGCACCAGTCGATGCTCTGATATTTCGTTCTCTCTCTATATATATTTTTTATCAAAAAATAATATATATATATATATATTTAAGACGTAATGTTAAATGATAAGAATAATGCAAATATCTTCTTCTCTCTGATGTATAAGAAAAAGGCACTCCTTTAAATTATGTTGATTATCCACTCCACTTCTCCATGCACCTGTTTATATCTGTTTAGGTATAAAATTTATGAAGATGATCGATGATACTAATCATATACATGATATCCATGATAGACCAAAGATTGCGGCTGAGAGGCCTCCGATACCTTTGCTTTATGTAATGCGGTCGAATAACTACAGTCTTGGCACACTAAAGTTCTTTATATCCAATCCTGTTCTTATAGAAACCAAATACTGTGTTTTTCTTTTTTGGTGGGTGGTTCTGTGCTTTGCTCGCTAAAAGTTAACTAGCGTCATTATCGTTAGCATGCTATGATGTTATCTGTTATCAAAGGTATTATTGTTCGTATTTTAGTTTGGTAAAAGAAATTAGAAAAAATGTATGAAAAGCTTTATGCCCTTTTTAACACCCATGACCAACCCGTGTGACGACGGTGTAGAGATTTTTCTTGACTGGATAAAGAAAGAAAAATATTTGTTCAGTAATAGTATTCATTATCTTTCTAGACAGTAGACACTATATTATTATTCCCTCTGTTTCAAGTTGTAAGTAGTTTTAGATATAAACACTAATATTAAGAAATCTATTATTTTTAAAAAAATATTATTTAATATAGGAATTCAACCAATTATAAAAAAGCTAACATATTTTCATTGGTTACACAATATACAATAAATACAAAAGCCACATTGAAATGTCAAAACTACTTATATTTTGAAACAAAATTTTTCTACTAAAAATACTTACAATATGAAACAGAGGGAGTACAATATTAATGAATTTCTTGAAAACCAGATTCATAACTAATTTCACAACAGGGTTTGTCAATTTTTTTATCAATTGATTGGATATTTATCCTTATTTGTTTTACCTTAAATCAAGACAATTATGGTTGTGAGATGTAAATACATATAGTCATATACAAATAAATTAATGTGACATGATCTAGCTCCACATTTACTAAATTCTTAACTTTGTTATTGCTTCGCCCAATTGCAGAGAATGGGCTCCACGCCCTAGCCTATGCTCTCATATTTACTCTATAAAACCGAACCATCTCCTCTCTATAACTCCATCAAAATTCCCAAAGCTTTTTCTATTTCACCGAACGTTCTTCTCGAAAATAAGGAAACAAAACCCTCACTTGTTGCCCAAGTCAACTCCAAAATGCAACCGCAAACAGACGTTTTCGGCCTGCTTGACTACATAAACTCCTCGATCCCATCTCCATATCCTTCCCATTCCCCGGTATCGTCACTATATCCGATCAATGGTCAAAACCCGAACCCTTTCTACGAATTCCAAAGTGCTACAAACAATCCACAATCCATGAGCCTAAGCAGCAACTCGACATCAGACGAAGCAGAAGAGCAGCACACCGACAAAAACATAATCAACGAGAGGAAGCAGAGACGGATGATATCAAACAGAGAATCAGCAAGGAGATCGCGTATGAGAAAGCAGCGACACCTTGACGAGCTTTGGTCTCAGGTGATGTGGTTTAGGGTCGAGAATCATCAGTTGCTTGATAAGCTTAACAAGCTCTCTGAATCTCACGAAAAGGTTCTTCAAGAGAATGTTCAGCTTAAAGAGGAAACATCTGAGCTAAAGCAGGTGATTAGTGATATGAAAATTCAGAGCCCTTTCTCTTGCTTCAGAGACGGTATAATCCCCATTGAATAGAGCATTTTTACCCCCATGCACCGACGTTCATATATGAATTATGTGCTTTATATTCGGAGAATTTTTTTAGTTTACCAAGACTCCAAGAGGATGTAGTACTTTTAAGAACTAAAAACATCAGTATTATTGAAGAATATATATAAGTGGGGACAGAGTAAGGTGGTGTATGTTTTGTTTCATATAACAAAAATTTCCAAAATTCCAACTACAAACGAAGACACACACACACTTATATGTTTTTTTTTGCTTAAATACACACTTATATGTTAACATATATTTTATGTATGCTGACATCAGTTACATGTTATTATCTTTTGGACAAAGCAAAAAGATGATGTCTTTGTGGATTGATGATGATTTCTTTTGTGAAACTTTCTAAATTTGATTATATTTGGCAGAGACCAAGGACAAGCTTATCTGTAACAGTTAAAGTATGTAGACCCGCGAAGAACAGTATTTAAATTAAAATATTTAAAATTTTCTTGGAGAACAGTATTAAAATTAAAATATTTTAAATTTTATCAAAAAAAAAAAATTCCACTATAGGTTTTTGTGGCAACATTGTCCATTGGTAACTCCATATTTATACTGAGATGTGATATCAACTAGAGAGGAATGTTGATGAAAATAATTAGATTCATCAAAATAATTAGATTCATCAATAATTAGATGAAAATAAATTTTATACATCTTGTTGAGACTGGTTTTAAATAAAGGAATGCTGACAAATTTATACAAACTTTTATTTTGATTCAACTAGAGAGGTTGTTGATGAAAATAATTAGAATATGAAAGTCATTATTTCTTCTGTTCAAAAAGGTAATTAAAACACATAGCTGAGTAGGATGAACTTTACTTTCTTCGATTTGCAATAGTTTTATTTGTCTGTAAATTAGACAAACAGATAAAAATATATGATGGCAAAGATTAAAATCAAATGAGACCTTTTTGTTAATTGTTTTAAAATACTTGTGAGACTAAAACAATGAAATTGTTGTGTACCATACATTTAAACACTATTATAATAGTACATGTTGGTACCATCGTGTCTGCATTCACTCTGTTCACGTACATTTTCACTTAGAATGTACACTTTTGATATAAACTTGTATAACATTAGCATCATTATCGTTAGTTATGCTATCTGTTAAAAGTACATTTTAAAATTTTGGAAAAAAAACTCGTATTTATTTTATCTACTAAGATAGAAGTTACAATATTTGACCACGATCAAGGTGGTCTAGTGATTTTTATTACACGAAGAATCACTTTATTGGTTAGTCCTACTAGTGAAAAATTATTAATTATACATGCGGCCAATTGGGATCTCTAACTTTTAAGTAGAGCAACCCGACTTACCTATCTGTTTGGATTGGCCCACATGAACATAATTAGTCAGATGGCTTAGAGCAACCATATCAGTGGTCCTTGCTTGAGTCTTTAGAGAGGGGAGAGACCACGAACTTTGCAAAACCGATGACGGACGTTCGTTAAATAAAGAATATCTTTGCTGCGTCCTCTGTACTGTTTGTGGATCCCACGACACGTGGTGGCCCGCGATTGATTCACTTTTAAAAAAAAAACAGAAAAAAAAAAAGATTTTAAAGACGTTTTGGGATCCCTACTAATACTCTTGATACTCTTGTTCTTAGACCCCTTTCTTGTTTAATATTAAAATTATAATTATAATAAAACAGATTTTAAAGTGTACATCAATATTTTAAATGAAATGAAGGGAATAATAGTGTAATAGAGTATATAATGGCTTTAACAGATCGGTTAACAACAATTCAAAAAAAAAATGGTCAACAACTGGAAACTATGAGTGACCTCCAACTACTGAACAATGGCTTTCCAAAAAAAAAAAACAACTGGAAACTATTTTTATGTATTACAAAGTAAGCCAAAACCAATCTTTATCAACAACAAAAAAAAAGTAAGCCAAAACCTATCATGCCCTCTCCGATATAGATAGATAGACAAAGAAACAATCTTACGTACGATAAAATCTTACGCAATGTATGGTCAACAATACAAACAAACTTTTTTAAAAAAATTATGTCATGAGTTTCCTTGCCATAAAGCTTAGTAGCCAAGAAACCTACGATCGCACATAACATGTCCTTTAATATATAGCTTTAGAAAAAAATAAATCAATCTTTCAGCTTTCTTTCCCCTCTCTTCGTGGAATCGCGCACGCAGATCGTAATGTATTGGAAGACTAAAAGATACATTAAAGAAAGATAGAGTCACCTTTAACTTCTTTTTCTTTGTTGTCATTCATGAAGACGTATATATCTGATGTTCTCTAGATCAAAGACTAATCTTTGGTAATACCGAAATATTTTTAAACCTAGTAAAACCTCCACCGTTCCATAGTTGTAGTCTACTCGAACCCGAGGCTAAGAAGTAAGAACACAAATAAAACAACTTCAGACTACGGAGCAGCTAACGTTACCCTTAGAGAACGAAAACTTTTCAAAACGCAAATATCACCCAATAAAGGTGGTAGAAAAGAAACAAAAGACACATTAAGCTTATATCATGTGCATTTCGTAGTGCTGATGAGCGAATATAAATATTTACCAATAGATTCGACTACCCGGTAATTAGAAATTTCATCAAATGTTTGAGCGTTTTACATTTTTAGTCGTCAAACAAGTGATATTACCATACAAAATAAACGATGGAGTTTGCTGGTCGGTCGCTAGCTACTGGAAAACGAACAACCGTACAGCTATCCTTCTGCTAGTGGCTGTCGCTGATCATTTTTGTCAGCAAGTGTGAACCAAAAGCCTTAGTCTCAGTGTTGATTACATTCAATGGATTACTGAAACATACAAAGACAGATGATTAGCTTTTTTTTACATGACAGCACTTTGGTCCTAAAATATCTTAGAATCTTTGGTTCTTTTTCATCTTCCACCAACGGTGGAGTTTCTTTGCTCACTTTTGATTTAATTTTTTTCTTGTACTTTACTTATTATTTCCAGAATCATCTCAATCTTTGTCTCTATCTTTCTATAAAAGTATGAGTACAAAGTACGAGTGTGTCTGAGACCAGAGAAGATAGGTTCTTTCTTTTTCGTTTCGTACGACAATTGGTTTTTCTTTTGGAACTTCTTAAACAATAAAGTTTTCATCGTTTGTTTTCCGTCATAATATGTGAAATGTTAGTGAGTACTTTATGGCTCATTTCGATTATAGGTAGAACAACAAGCCATCTTCTTATCTCCTAATCCCAATTTTACCGAAGAATCGGTACTCTACTGAGAGTAATAATAACGAAATAGGCACATAAGAACTTCCTCAGATGTTTGTTTGACCATTAGTTCTTCTGCAATTCCATACAATTTTTTTGTTCAAATATTACGCTTTTGGATTGATAATCATTTTGACTTTTGAGGGTTATGACATAATTATCTATTGTAAATGGCGGAATGTACCCTCTTTGTGTCTTAACATATTTGACTTCCTCAAAATACACTTGAGAAAATAAACAAAGAGTGGCTACATCCCACATATGCTTCTCTAGAGACACATTTGGAAAGAGCCAGTGGCGGACCCAGAAATTTTTTTAACCGGTGTCAATAATAATAAAAATATTATTTTAAAAACAAAAAAAAATTATTTTTGAGAAAAATAGACACAAATGTTAAAAAAATTTCTAAAATATGACTATGTAGGCACTTATCATCCGGTGGTGATAAAAACACACACTAAAACAAAGAAAAAGACACGGGAAAGGTGTCATAAAGAGGCCAGAACTCTGATTTATGGGGGGTCAAATTGTGGATTTAGCACTTTTATCTAACCAAAACTTGTGATTTTAACCCAAAAACGTCGATATATAAATTTTACCGGTGTCACATGACACCCCCAAGCTCTGAGTGGGTCCGCCACTGGAAAGAGCAATGGAGCTAACATATTTTACTTCCTCAAAATTCACTGTGAGAGGTTCTTGAAACCAGAACTTGAATGGAGTTTAGTAATTTTAAAAGTTGAGAGATTCTTAAATTTTAAGTAGATTTAACAAATATCTTCTGAATTTCAAAAAAATGTTTTGTATGGATTTATATTGAATGCTATGGATTTGCATAATATACTTTTTCAAATAATTTCTCTTTATAAGGTATAATATAAACAAATCTCTCTTTCTAAAAAGTTTCAATTTTTTTTCAAGTAAACATATAGTAGCTTGCTTTATATGCATCAATGCATCATGCCAATTGAACACTGATATATGTCTACGGTGTTTCTGGGGAAAAGAATATATATATTACATTAGCTTGCTTTTCATATGGTGATATGTTATGCCTTTCAGTTCTCATTGATTTGATTCAATCATAAAGAGCATGTCTTATAACTATCTAAACACCCTATCATCAAATCTCATTGATTAGGAAGGCAAATAGCAAACTCTACTTGGTTCAGACATTTTATCAAAAACCTTTCATGTGTGAAATCCCTAATGATCAAGATTAGAGTTACTAACACTGATCTAGCGTTAAAAACAATAAATAAGCAAAGAAATATAAAGATCTAACACTAAACACCCTAAATCATCAATTAACCATCCTAATCCATGAATCCAAAAAGATTCTACACATCATGTTTATTCTTAAACCCATAGTAGATTCAAGACTAATCATGATAAAAAAAATGAAATAAACTCAAATTACTCAAGAAAAAAAAAAGATTTAAGTGATAAAAATTCAAGTTTTTCTCAAAGTTTCAAAGTATTTTTGAGAGAAAATAAGATTTCCTTTGGGTTTTACATACAAGAGTATTCATAGGCTTCCCAAAAATTAATTTGCCCAGTCAATAAATCTGTATAAGCCCATAAAAGAGATAAAATTCGAGACCAAGTAAAGTGTGGGAGTGGCCTCGTGAACCCGCTCCAAGGTTCGTGGTCTTCGCAACGGTTTAGCTGCCCCGCTCCATGTGGTCGCCCTGGTACTTGGGACGTTGAGGTGATCTATGGTAAGAGCTGGTACGGCTTGGTGACGTCAGCTTTTAAACTTCAAGACGTCTTCAGGTAAAGAGTGCGAGCGTTGTGTTGTTGTGGTCGCTCCAAGGACGTGACAGCGTATGACGCACCTAGCTCCGTGACCTCGCTCCAGCACTTTGTAACTATCAAAAGGACTCGACATCTCTGTCTCTTCCTCCGTGTCGTCTAGTCTCCATCTCCGCCTCTTAGCTACACCACGAACTCTTCCGCCGCAGTTACATCGAACGCCCTCTCCTTCTCCGTGATTCACCATTCATCAAGAAGGCAGAAGCTCGTGAGCTTCAAGGGTGACTTTAAACTATTTCCACCTTGGGTCCTGAGGCTTATGATTTCTTCCATATCGGCCCCAGAGTTTTATTGTGTGCTGAAAAGACCTTCCGATTTAACCTCAATACTTTTGATATCGCAAGCTAGACCCTTGTAATTTCACAATAGGGCCTTATCTCTTGATGGTTTTCCAATCCACCCATAAACTTTGTAAGATAAAAGAATAACCTTGTGATTTGGCCCCAAACTTTCATAGCTGCATCATAGACCCTGTAAATGCAATTGAACACACCCATGCAATATATACATCTAAATGCATCCTAAAATGACAAATATGAACTAAAATAAGATACTAAAACCCTATAACAACATGAGATAGCAAGTAACACCCAAAAAATGTGAACATTCAGACAAAACTAATTATTTTTCTGTGGAAGAGTTCCCATGTTGCTGTCATGTGTCTGCGGTGGATCCATTTCCCTCTTTACTGCCAAAACAAACAAACGAACAAAACATTTTCATCATAAATATTTAAGTTTGATCATACACACATAGAAAGCCACACTATGATCAATAATGGAGAAGTTGCCTCGAAGGACACGTTTCCACTTTCCATCATACATGCCTTTCTATACCTATTTTCATTTACACCACTTTGATTCTGCATTTCAATAGTACATTTCTTTTCTACCCGATAATTTCCAAGCCTATTTTCTCTAAATAAGTAAAAGAAAAACAGAAAATTTGGGTTTCTTCTTGAACTTTATAATACTAGACAAAGTCCTTTTTTTATCAAAAAAAAAAGACAAAGTCCTTTTTAAATTCGTAAGGAGTTTATATACAGAATATGTTTGAATTCTTTACAATTTAGATATTTATCTTATCCGTCTTTTTGCTTAAATATATTTCACATGAAAAGAACATGTGGCATAAGAAACAGCCGTTCAACGTAATTTTAAGCTAGTTTTAATATAAATATAGTTTTAGTATGCAACCACCTAAACATGCATGTAGCTAACATTATCATGAGAAGAAGAATAATTAATCTTCATGCTGGATTATTTGTAAAGGTAAAAGAAATAAAGTGACGATACAAGAACGACATAAGAGAATACAAATATCAAATTTCATGTTGAAAAGGAAAGAACCAAATAAAAATCATCACACACCCTTTGCTTGAGGCATCCAAAATGCCTAACACAAAAATGGAAATTAACAATCCAATCTACATACAAACAACTTCAAGATTGAACTTACTTCTTTTTAAAAGACCTACTCTTACTTTCACCCTTTTTCTTCTCTTTTATCCTACATTTATGATTACCACTATTCTTATCGTCATGTTTATGGTCATAATCATCATTACTCTTACTCTTACTTTCACTTTTCCCATTCCTTAAAACTAGACCTTCTCTGCTTCTCCCTCTATTGCTCGTTTGGTGATAACTTGGCCCGGAAGACGCATCGGAAGCCATTGAATCGTCGCTGTCTTTGTTGTTTTCGTATTCGTTGACATACTTTCTTCGATCTTTTTCAGTGCTATGCCCTTCATAATAAAACTCATCACTTACCTCTTCCTCGTCTTCCTCCATAGGTGAAGAAATATACGTAGTCCAGCCGGATTCGCTACTGCTGCATTCTTCTCTCTCCATGGATAACTCAAGAACCCTAGTTTTGAATGAAAGAGAGAATGAGAGAGGAACAGAGAGGAGAGATAGAGTATGTAAGAATTGTTTGTTTTGTCGAGTCGTATAGTGTTTTTGCTTGTGTAGTGGACCATATATATAAATATATAATTGCATGTGCGTGAAAGAAGATCCTTGTGTTTTTATTAGTTTAATGTGCTAAGGACAGCTTATATCTAAAGTATAAAGTTACATCCGACATAATTCGAACAAGAATAGCTGTTTTTATGAAAAAAGATTTTGTCTTTTTGTAAGTTATGATTTATGTGTAGTCTTAGTCTTCTCTTGATAGTGTGAGCATGTTGAATAATACATGTAGATTAATATAAATAATGGATTTCTGTTAGAGAGAGCGAAGTGGTTTAAGTTCACATTGTGGCATGAGGGGAATATAATGTTTCTTTACACTAAGAATTCTCTGTAACAATACCAAACACGCATGCATCTTTGTGGATATTGGATGTTTGATTCACATCAAGCAATGTTAGATAACATGTCAGGATCATGCCTCCTTTTCATTATCCTCTTCTTAATCTCATCAGACTCATATGTAACCAATTATAGAGAAATTTTCAATTAATATAAATTATTTCGAACAAGGGGTGTGGTGTGGTATAAAGAGAAACTTTTCCCAAAAATCTTGTGTTGTTTAGTAGCGAATTTATAAAAACAATAGCATATACCGCTTATTTTCAAAAACTATACTAAGTAATTTAAAACTAGATCTTTGGGACAACATGGCGATCTATCTAAAGTCATATTCTATGTGCTTTCTAATTATCAAACTAATATTGGGTATAAATTCATAGTAGAAGACGTAGATACCAGATAGACATCAGGTCTCAGGTTAACTGGCACCAATTAGGCCCATGAAATATAAGCTGGCCCAATAGTAAGTACTTTGGGATTTTTGTGGATATCTTCAAGACTTCAACTAGTAAAATATTGTAAGGAAAGAAAGTAGGTGCGAATGAGTACGCAAGCAGGAAGAAACCAAGTAAACTAGTGTGTACGCAATAAAGAAATCACAAAATGATAAAGCAATTAAAAGAAAACATAGGAGCAGAGTGTTTAATCTAAGAGAACGAATTAAAAATTAATGCAGGTTGTTAAACTAAGCAATATAATTCCGTAGTATAACCTGAATTTGATACTTTACAAAATAAATGATCAATGTAGATTATGTCCACTAAAACCCTCGCAAAACTACATAAAAAGGTAATATATGTTTCGTATTTTAATTTATGAATCAAAACGTGTATTAAAAATGATAAATAAATATTTGTTTGATGGGTGAAACTTATAGAGAAAAAATTAGAAAAGAAGATTGTACCAATTAGCCTACTAAGCTTTGCTTGTACAATTTACTCTCTCATGCTTTTTAATAGAAAATCTTTTATCAAAGAAAAAAAAACTATATAATCCGCTAAATCCATTTTCGTTCTTTACGTGGAATAAGAGTGGAACATATTTTTACCAAAAAAAAGTGGAACATATACAGTCAGCACACAGTTTTTATATTTTTGCTTAGTTTAACAACTTGCATTAATTTTTAATTCACTCTTAGATTAAACACTTTGATCAATGTAAGTGGACATACTTTACATTGATCATTTATTTTGTAAAGTATCAAATTCAGGCGATTAGCAAATTTAATAAATACTACGGAATTATATTGCTTAGTTTAACAACTTGCATTAGTTTTTAATTCATTCTCTTAGATTTTGCTCCTATGTTTTCTTTACAAAATAAATGATCAAAGTAAATTATGTCCACTTAAACCCTCGCAAAACTACATAAAAAGGTACTCTATGTTTCGTATGTTAATTTATGAAACAAATTCTTGTATTGAAATGATAAATAAATATTTATTTGATTGGTGAAACATATAGAGAAAAAATTAGAAAAGAAGATTGTACCAACTATATATCCGCTAAATCCATTTTCGTTCTTTACGTACGTGGATCAAGAATGGAACATATTTAATCAGCACACAGTTTTTATATTTTTTTATTTCTTTACACGTAATCATGCGAAGATGGATTTTGTGTGTGTTTGCATAAACTCTCCCACTAATTTATCTTAGCTGCAATCAGATTCAAGTGGTGGAACTATTTTAATTTGCCTAAATAGTAGAAAAGTAACATGCACTTCTACATCACCTTTGATTGGTGGTAGTGGTAGACAATGTGAAGTTGTAGTTGTCACTACTTTATATTTATTCTAATGTTAAGTGGATGCATGTTTCATCTGTTATGTTTTTTTGGGGTTGAAGCTCTATAGAGTTTTGATTGGTTTACTCATTCTCGAGTACTTGAAGTTCACAATAATTGACCAATTTCAATAATTTCAACGTCCGTCAAATTTATAATGATTGGAGATCGAAATTTTACTTTGTGTTATATATTGTCGGCTTGGCCTTTCAAATCGAACTCAACTTTGTCCACGTCCTTCCTAAGTAATAATATAAATACATGATTATTGATTTTTGTTTTGTTCAACCATTGATTAGTAGTTTTCAACATTTTAAACATGTATAGTTGTACAACGTCACTATTAAGAGTTCGAGATCTGTCCGTCCCTTCTATTGTTGTGAATTTGTTGAACTAGAGAGCTTGATTTATCAAATAAGAAGATTTTTTTGAACATATTTCCAACTGATTCACTGTTTTTCTTCAAACGTATTCTTTTATTCAAACAAGAGGTAGTGTGGCATGCAGGAATAAAAACACCAACACTAGAGAACACAATATATCGGTTCTAAGTTCTAACAAAGCGACCCAAGTGGTCGGCTTTTGAGTTGAAACTTTTAAAAACCATATATAACCTAAAAAGAGCAATCTGTCATGAATGCCGGATTAAGAACATGCTGATGGGTGATACATTTTGTTACTCATAAGAGAGTTTATATAGCATATGGTCTTTAATTATTACGAGATAACGTGAGTTCCCTGACGAGCCCGATGAACCTCGTCCTGAACTGATTCCCTGGTTCATGAGGACGAGTTTAGATACTCTCAAATGCCTCATAATTCCAGCTTCAACTACACTTGGCAGGACAAAGCTTGCGGCAGAGTTTGAGCATATATATATAATAAATAATTGGCATCTGATAAGAGTCATATTTTTTTTGGTAAGATCTGATAAAGAGTCATATGACCACGTCTAATCATCAAGGTGAGAAAAAAAAATTCTTATTAATTAAACGATTTTTTACATATAGGTCTGATGTATGCATATTTAGTCAAGGCAAAAGGGAAGCTTAAACAAAAACAAGTTTTTTTCTTTCGTGGACAAACAATTATATTAAGGGTAAGAAACAAAAAACAAGTTATATACCGGTTCTAGAAACGATACTGATTTCCATTTAATAAATAATTAAAATACCATTATTTCCTGGTTAAGGCCTTATTAAATTATATAGTTGCTCAAAAAATATAATATAATACATTTACGTTCAAATAAAAAACATTCATGTACACTACGGAAACAAAAACCCATCAGTAAAAATATATGAAAGTGTACTATAAATTATGGAAACACATTAATCAATTTTACTCTTAATGTGGTTCCACAAATTTGTTTTATTTATTTTCTTACGTTTGATGCTATAAGCCTATAACTATCTATATTTGATTAACCGAAGACGACGTCGCCACGGTGGATAAGCCTATCAATTTTCTAGCAGCTTTCTGATTATTACTAACACATTTTTGTTGACCACGAAAAAGAAGAAAGGAAAGGTAACAACATTTTGCATGTATTTATCCTTTTTTTTTCTTTTTGCATGTAGCCCGTAAAAAAAAAAAAACATTTTGCATGTAGCCATCTCCAATACCCTCAAAATAAAGGGATGAGGGTGTGTTATACACAGTTATTCCAAAGTCAATCCTCAAATTTATTTCTAAGCAAATTTAGATTTAGTTCTTAATATTATTAAATAATAAATTATAATCACTAAATTTTCAAAAACTAATAAAACATACTATTTTAAAGATACTAAAATAAAATATTTTAGAAAATATAATAATATGTAGTCAAATATAACTATAAAAGTGTTAACAAAATATTTTTAATCAAAATATTTAAGAAAAATATAATGAGAAATACAATAAATAATATTTTAAAAGTTATTTATGAGATTGTGAAAGAAAAATGTAGATACTAGAATGAAAAGTAAAAAAGTGTTTTAGGATAGTGAAAAGAAAATAGAAAACATATTGCATGTATGTTTGAATTTACAAAATCTGTAAAACATGTAAGCAGTGCCAGACCTGAGAATAATAAGACCAGAAGCAACTAAAAATAATTAAGGCCTGTTAATTGATAAAAAATTCGATAAATGTCTAAAAAATGAAATGAGAAGATTCGAACTAAATACCTTTCTTAAAAGAAAAGAGATACTAAAACCGCTGGACTACTAGAGAACTTATAGTAAATGTCGGCCGAAATGTTACCTATAGAAAAAAAAGGTCAGAAGCCCGTGCTTCCACCGCTTCCCCTGAGAGCCGCTACTGCATGTAAGAAGCGTTAAAGTTACTGAGGATGGCGACATCGACAAGACATATTAACAGTAAAATCAGCAGTTGTAGCTAGCAACAGAGAAAAGGAATATCTGAACGCACAAGGAATCTTCCTTCATTTTCAACTTTTAAAAACAATATTGTAGTGCGATCAAATGCATCCCGGCCGGTAAGCAAAAATTTAAATTAAAAAAAAGGAATTTCGTACAAATTAACCTCTATAAATTCTTCAGTATCCAAAACTAAAGTTTTCATAGTTGCACTTTCAACAATACAAGTGAGAAAAAGAGTAATAAGAACAAAGAAAAAAATGAGGGCGACACCAAAAGTAGAAATATGGAAGTCACCAATACCATACCTCTTTGGTGGTTTGTTTTACTTGTTTTGCTTATAGCTTTAGCATTACTCTCATTGGTCTGCACAAACAAAAAGACTCCTTCTTCTTCATCTTCTTCTAATGATACCAATCCTGTGGGCGAAGAGGTCAACACCGGAGACAACAAAGCTAAGACTATTATGGTAGAGTATTTACCTAAGATCGTAGTGATTTTGGCCGGAGAGGATAAACCCAGTTGCTTGGCCGTTCCGGTGATTCCTCCACCGTCTTCCATTTATCCTTGTAACTGCGGCAATGTTACTGTCGTCTCAACCTAACTCAGTTCATCTCTTTTTTCTTTTGCCAAGACAAAGAATAAGAGATTCAACTTTTGTAATAATCCTCGGCAATTTTGTAGTAGTCGACTGTTTTGGTGGGTGGTAGTATAGATGAAGTTTTGTTTAAAGTTTTCTTATGAACTGCAAAAGTTTTGTTTAATCTTGAGATTACTATCGAATATATTTGGAATAGCTTATGAATTACATATCTCTTTAATACGATGTTAAAACTTTAGAATATGTATTTTTAATGGTTTTAAGATCTTTACTACAACGTATATACGTTGGGTTCGAAAATTGCGAATGACTTATACGGTGCCAATTTTCATCGATGATTAGTCCTCGACTCCTCCTACAATGTTGTTCAGCAGCAATACTGCCAAGCAACAACGCTATAGGCTAATTGCAGATGATAGTTTAATGGTATGGGCTTAATAATAGTAAAATATATGATAAAAAGCATGCTTTTAACTTTGATGTGGCATTTTGTTATACAAGACTAAGAAAATAGAAATGATGCATTTGATAACTTTCACGTTGATTGGCGGCCATTGGTGGACGCCGCGGCCTGAAAACGCAAAGAGTTGGACGGTCCAAAGTGGATATTACTTTTGCTTTTGTGTGGCTATTAATTAAGTGGTGGCCACTCTTTTCTCCAGTGCACTTTAATTATGCTGCTTAGGCATATAGGTTTTTATATTTAGTTATGTAATGGGTGTTGGTATCGGTCACTATAAAGCTGTATATAGTTAAAAGAAACTAGTATAAAAGTTACTACTTTCAAACCATTAAAGAGTTGATTTGGCCAACAGGATTCTCCAACAATGACACTAAATTTGGTATTGAAATTACATTAAATTTGGTGTTTTAGTTTCATAGTTTTTTCATTTTCAACCATCACACCAAATTTTACACAATAATAATATTATATCATATTTACACAATAATAATAATATTATATTTATTCGATGTTATCAATTTTTAATTTTTTTATAGTTTTATTATTTTTAATTGATAAATAATTATTTTATCATATTTAGATTATTATTTATATTTTTACCTTTTGTAAGTGATAAATGATAATAGTCATTTAGTGATTTATTTCGAAAATAAAAATAAAAATTTAATTTTTAATTATGTGAAAATAAATATTATAATATTTATTTTTAATTAAAATTTTGATAGTAAATTGAAGTATATTATTAAATGAAATATAATAAAATATGTCTTTTAAAGATTTGGTGTGATGATGTAATACTATTTATATTACATAAAATTTGGTGGAATTGTATAAATTTAAGGGTTTTGTTGTAGATGAAATTATATAAATTTAATGTTTTAGTGTCTTGTTTGGAGATGAAATTATACAAATTTAATGTTTTAGTGTTTTGTTGGAGATGACTTCAGTCCAAAAGACTAGTGGGTTAAACGTGACTTAACCTTCTATAAGTTTTTCAAAGCCATGAAAATTTTAATGGTTATATATTGATACCAGGAGCTGGTCGTGACAATATATTACATATAGAAAACTGTAGTCCTACGGACCCGGACCCGGACCCGGCTTCAACTCGTGGCCACCTTGCCACCTCGATTGTGCGTGCCCGGATGCAAGGCCACCCAAGAGTTAGGTCTGGTTCATGAACTGACCTGGGTTTAACCTTTTTTTTCAAAAAAAAAAAGAAAACTGTAGTCCTGAGCTAAAAAGAAAAAGAAACTGATGAAGCATAAAGTTAAAGAAATGGATGAAGCTTCAAGGTTTAGAAGTCTGCACAAACTGTACTTGACAACCTCCGTTGTTAGCAAATGATGAGCTTTTTTCAAAGAGAAATTGCATTGTATATACATAAATAAACTATAATTTACTAACTAACTAAAAAATTATCCACCATCATTTCTACAATATATACCATATATACCAAATTACCCTTTTTATTTATTTATTTCTTTTTTTTGTTTATGTCTTTCTCCTAACATCTTATTTCTTATATACATTTCAGACTGTACAATAAATCAAATTTTAAATTCAACTCAAAATTGAGAATTTGGTCAGTTGGCAAATGAACCCTTTTTCAAAACAGTCTTTCAAAATATTTTTGGTGTTTGAATGGTTATACGTACCGCTACTTCAATAATGATATTTTTGTAAGTTTTCCCCTACTACTTGTAATAGTTATTAATCACAATCAGCTTTACTTAAAATGTTCATCCAGTTTTTTTATCCTTTTTATTTATATTACTGTGTAGCCTTTATCTATTTATAAAAGCAGAAGCATAAACTACCGACCAAAAACATTTTCTGTAACATTTTTATTAAATCCTTAAGACAATCATGATACAACATATTGTTTTTCGTTAACTCTTGCTTGTTTATCAAGAGTATCTACAACATTGAAACAACCCCTAAAGACATAATGAAAAATGTAATTTATGTGCATTTATATTTCTAGGACATCCTGCAACACAAAGGTAGTTTTTGTGGTAGAGAAGTTTCTGATGGTTTGTTCAACTGTAAACTGATGTAAATCATCAAACAAACTTTTGCAATCACCCATGGGAACAAAATTATTATAGCCTGTTCCGATAATTATATGTGTTGCCATCAATAAAGCCATTGTCTCAGCTTTTATAGTGGAGTTCATAGACTTCAAAAGAACTTTTGTAAGATTAGAATGCCTTCTTTTCTATATTAGGACCATCCAAATCTGAGTTCCTCAATAGAAGATTTTCATTAAGCATCCACCAAATAGTAGTAATCCGAGGTTGGAAAAAACATTCTTAAATATTCATAGTGCAGTAAAATAAATTTAATTCCTTAAAGAAAATAGCTACATATAATGTGGATAGTGGTTGGGCAGAAATAAAATTTATGAGTTTTAATTAATTTATAATAGGTAAAAGAAACATGCATAAACTTGTACTCGAGATATAGGGGTCAAAAATAGAAATTTAATTATCTCACTACAACAGTGTTTTTTTTGGTAAAAATCTCACTACGACAGTTACATTGAAACTAAACCTAAATTTATAATGAGTTATAGATTTCATAGGGGTCGCAAACTGACCCCCTCGCCCCTAGGTGGCTCCAGAAATGGATAAGTTTCATCCAATCTAAGTGCAGGCGCATTGACGGTTCGCGTGAAGAGTTCACACGGTTATCGAGAAAAAAAAAATATTAAAATAATCGAATATGCATGAACTCGTTTCGTTCCGTCTCTTCCGGATGAACCCGGTTTATCACTGTTTAGCAGACTCCACACCACGTGGCGGTCCGCTATTGGTCAGTTTACTTTTTTATTTTTTTTTATCTTTTTTAAAGTCAAACAGAAAAAATTAATAAAAACTTAAAATAGTGAACTCCAAAACCGCAACACTGATGCGTATGCTCTAACGGTCTCCATTGAGTAAAAAATACTGCTAGTTTTTAGAAGAATCCTCAAAATCCAAAACCGAGTTCATTGACAAATTAATAATCTGAAGTCAAACGTGGGCTCAAGTTGGATCAAATAAAAGTCGACTATCCGTAGGTTTAATGTTAGGCCTTTTATGAGTAGTCTTCTCTCTTCCACGTTCGTTCTTTTCCTTTTTATCGACTATTTACTCAATGTTCTCTTACGTCTTTCTACTTAAATTGACAGGATCCGGAAATAACTTTATTAACAAAAAGTACAAAAATTTGTGATGGCAGCTATAACCACATGCAGTAGTTTTAATTTATCAAAGATACGTCCATAAATAATTTTACATAAATTATTTGAATGAAAAAAACAGAAATTCGAAAATTCCTCTATCTAATCAGAAGAGGAACTATCTACCATATTACGAGTAACCTAATTAGGTAAAACACCTTAAATGACCGAATGAAGAGTAAATAAAAGGTAATTCCATTATTATTGATAGGAAGGGTGAATATACATTGATGAATGATATAATTAAGTATATACCCCCTTACAACAAAACAGATGAAATGTTCTTACCTACTCAGTTTCTTATATCATTTACTTTACTTATAATCTACACAGAACAAATTTGTTGATCTACATTTCCCAATTCCACTTAATGGCTCCCATTCATAAGAACAATTAAACTCTTCTCTTCACGCAGTTCCGGCGAGTAATCTCCTCTTAAGTTCCATCCTACAATAACCAATATAAACATTTTTCAGCTAAATCCCAAATCTATGTTAACCGGACTATCCTGATGATATGTATAAGTTAAATATATTTTGAAGTTAATTAATTACCTCATGAGATGACGGTCAGTGGCTCCCGTGGCCATCATTCCCTGTTCTCATAAGCACGTCGGACAAGATACGGTATAGCGGTTTCGACCGGTCCGAATGGCATGTACTTGCTAACATTAAACCCGGCTCTCTTTAAACCGAAGGACAATGCATCTGACATACCATATAGCTGCGCAAACTCTATCTTCCCGTTCTGTTTGTCGATGTTGAGCTCGCTCGCCTTCTTCGATGCAAGTCTCCCTATAATTAAAAATAATAATAATAATCTAATCAGCAATCTATTTAACCTAAAAGAACGATAATCATGTGTTTAAATTGTGGTTCAATGGCTTACCAGAATCAGCGTTATGTGTTGCAAGAACCACACCGAAGCCCGAACCGTTTGAGGCTTTCTCCATTAGGAAAGTCATGCAGTTATTGTAGCAATCGTGCGTGTTCTGAATTGTGTCGTGGACTGGTGACTTGTGTCCCAGGGAATCTGCCAACCTAGCTTCGCTAGACATGTAAGCACCTCTCACCAACTTAAACCCCATAGGAACATTCTCTTTCTCGGCTTCTTGTACAGCCAAATGCAACCTCTCACCAGCGTCTCTCAAGTAGGCCTGAATCGTGTTGTAAACAATCGGTCTGTCTTTGTCCGCGTTGAACAAGATCGCTGATGAGTAAGCCATGTAGTCGATCGCCGGTTGGAGGATCGTGTCTTCAGCATCGACCAGCAAAGGTACGTTTGATTCTTGGCATTTCCGACAGATGTCTTGGATCCTTGCGTGGGCTGCTTCGAGCTCCCGTTCTTCTTCGGCGGTTAACGGTTCCGGTTCTGAGTTTGTGTGGTATAGAGGGCTTGAATCGGAGAAAACCGGAAACGATTTGAGCTTCCACGAGAGTTTGAAGTTCTTAGTCTTGTATTCCCACCGTAGCAAATCACTCACTCGTTTTAGAAGACTGATGGGACAAATCGCAGTTATCTTCACGACCACTGAGCTAAACTGTTAGGACAAAGAAAATACCGGGTTACTATAAAACCAAAGATAATAGATAAACCGGAATAAACCGGGTTTTGGTAAAGGGAGAATATTCCTAAAGTGTAATACTAGCTTTCTGACGAAAGTTCTAGTCCATCTAACTAGGTCAGGGACCTCGTGCGTATAAATCTAGTCAGATAGTGACGTAATGCTTCGAGTTTGTCACCGTATCTAAAATATTATTTTGAAAGTCATTTTCATTTTTCACAAAAATAAAATAAAATAAAAAAGCAAGTTGGTTGTGTATACTTGCTACTTATCAAAGGTTTTGAAAACGCGTGGGAGTAATTTAATCAATTAATTAATTTTATATGAAAGAGATATACAAATATGGACGTCTATGTATCTATGCAAGTGTGTACTTTGACAGGGTACGGAGACTCGGCTTTCCAACCAACTTGCCTTAATTTGATAATTAGGTCTCCATTAAAGAAAATAATTATTGGATAATTAAACTTGAGATATCGAATGATATATTTTCTTTTTCTTTTCTAATATGATTTTTAAAATGACATGACATTCTGCAATGTAAAAAAAAAAACAGAGGATCTCTGAAATGAAATAAAGAAATATATAATACTAAAAAGACAAATGAGGAATTTGGAGTAAAGGGTTGCTTACGTGAGATGTTGGCAAGGATTTGGCAGCTTCAATGGTCCGAAGGAAATGGTGCATGTTATCATCGCAAGAGGCAGCGTCGTCGGCGTGTTCAACGCCGTACACAAGCATACCTTTAAGACCCGTAGCCTCGTAAACGCTTCTGACGCGTTTCGCGGCCGCGTCGGCGTCTTCACCGGCGCAGAAATGGTCATAAAACGTACTTTTCACAAGTCCAAGGACCATACCACGTGTCAAGGCGTTGTCCATGAGTTTAGAACTCATGACCCACGATCCAAGATCCACCATAGGACCTATCGCCGCCGCATGCAGCACGGCGGTGGAGCGGAGGAGATCAGAGGTGGGGACAGAGGCGAAGAGACGGGCTTGGTCGGAGAGATCGATGTCATGGTGAGCTTCGTTTGGTTTTGGGTGGTGGACAGGCGGCTCTGGCGCTTGCTGTCCGAAGGAGAGTATCTCCGGGACAACGGCGGTTGAAGCGGTCACGGTGGGCTGACCCACCGGGCTCAAAGCGGAGAAACGGTAAGGACGACGGATAAAGTTTGTTCGGAGGAGACGGGCTGCCATAAAATTCAAAGATGTTCTTGATAAAACGAAAAATAAAATTGTTTTTCTTCTCCTCTAATGTTTCTTAGGCTTCTCGCTTTTATCGCTTTTCTTTTCTTCTCTCAACGCTTTGTTGTGTGATTGATGTCTCCTCCTTTGTTACTGCCACATATATTTATAGAAGAGTATAAAACTATATGCATATACATACACGTTTTACGTGTTCGATATAATAGGATTGTGGTAAAATTAAATCACCTAAAATTACAACGGAATCTTTGTAAAGAAAGTCAAATTCTTAAATTTAACTCAGCAATATATGTTACCGTAATAATTACGGACGACAGAGACAGCCAGGCACTGACTATGGGATGAGTCATTGGATAAGTATTTAATTGATATAATATGATGACTACTATTATTTTTAAATTGAAAAAGGAAATTTCTGGAGAGACGGTGGAGGAAGATACGAAGGATGAGTGGATGGTGACTCGGATACAGCGCGAGGACCTGGACTTGTTCTTTGAATCTTTGACTTTTCTATATTGGAATCTCCGGAATCTTAGTGTTAACTAATTTGAATTAATCAGTAAATATTCTCTCCTAATAAAAGTAAGTAGTTAAAAATAGATTTGAAGTTAAAAGAGTTTACTTTTAGCACAGCCTCGATTTTGATTCACCCATTATTTTTCCTTTTATTCGTAAAATATGCACTAACTAAATTGTAAAATACTACCAAAATTATTTTTAAAAGGGTAGAATATTACTACTATTTTATTTGCTAACAGATAACTCGTTTATGCATGTGGTTTTTAAAATTTCAGATTTATCTAGCCTACAAGTTTCAGAAAATACATTTTTCCTTTTATTACATGATATTCATTCTATATAATATCATGTCATGTTATTTGTTTTAATCTTCTTCTTTTTCGCTAAGAGATATTATTTGTTTGAATCTTGGGAGAAATATATCTATTACAGTTTTTACTAGTCTTGCCCATAAATTTGGTTCTCAGACCAAAAAAGTTTTTAGAATAGCACTTGTGCGAATTTTATATTATAGTTGATCTTCAGTGTTAATTAAATTAACTCATTAGTACTTTATTCTTCCAACCCAAACCACTTGACGCAAAAGTGAAGACGAAGAACCAACCAAAGCTAACAATAAGATACAAATATACAACCGTACATTTTCAAAAAGTTTCAATACAGAGAATCTTTGACAGAAGCAGATCTTTACAAAACATAAGCAATAAATGAGGAATTTGGAGTAAAGGGTTGCTTACGTGAGATGTTGGCAAGGATTTGGCAGCTTCAATGGTCCGAAGGAAATGGTGCATGTTATCATCGCAAGAGCAGCGTCGTCGGCGTGTTCAACGCCGTACACAAGCATACCTTTAAGACCCGTAGCCTCGTAAACGCTTCTGACGCGTTTCGCGGCCGCGTCGGCGTCTTCACCGGCGCAGAAATGGTCATAAAACGTACTTTTCACAAGTCCAAGGACCATACCACGTGTCAAGGCGTTGTCCATGAGTTTAGAACTCATGACCCACGATCCAAGATCCACCATAGGACCTATCGCCGCCGCATGCAGCACGGCGGTGGAGCGGAGGAGATCAGAGGTGGGGACAGAGGCGAAGAGACGGGCTTGGTCGGAGAGATCGATGTCATGGTGAGCTTCGTTTGTTTTGGGTGGTGGACAGGCGGCTCTGGCGCTTGCTGTCCGAAGGAGAGTATCTCCGGGACAACGGCGGTTGAAGCGGTCACGGTGGGCTGACCCACCGGGCTCAAAGCGGAGAAACGGTTAGGACGACGGATAAAGTTTGTTCGGAGGAGACGGGCTGCCATAAAATTCAAAGATGTTCTTGATAAAACGAAAAATAAAATTGTTTTTTCTTCTCTTCTGATGTTTCTTAGGCTTCTCGCTTTTATCGCTTTTCTTTTCTTCTCTCAACGCTTTGTTGTGTGATTGATGTCTCCTCCTTTGTTACTGCCACATATATTTATAGAAGAGTATAAAACTATATGCATATACATACACGTTTTACGTGTTCGATATAATAGGATTGTGGTAAAATTAAATCACCTAAAATTACAACGGAATCTTTGTAAAGAAAGTCAAATTCTTAAATTTAACTCAGCAATATATGTTACCGTAATAATTACGGACGACAGAGACAGCCAGGCACTGACTATGGGATGAGTCATTGGATAAGTATTTAATTGATATAATATGATGACTACTATTATTTTTAAATTGAAAAGGAAATTTCTGGAGAGACGGTGGAGGAAGATACGAAGGATGAGTGGATGGTGACTCGGATACAGCGCGAGGACCTGGACTTGTTCTTTGAATCTTTGACTTTTCTATATTGGAATCTCCGGAATCTTAGTGTTAACTAATTTGAATTAATCAGTAAATATTCTCTCCTAATAAAAGTAAGTAGTTAAAAATAGATTTGAAGTTAAAAGAGTTTACTTTTAGCACAGCCTCGATTTTGATTCACCCATTATTTTTCCTTTTATTCGTAAAATATGCACTAACTAAATTGTAAAATACTACCAAAATTATTTTTAAAAGGGTAGAATATTACTACTATTTTATTTGCTAACAGATAACTCGTTTATGCATGTGGTTTTTAAAATTTCAGATTTATCTAGCCTACAAGTTTCAGAAAATACATTTTTCCTTTTATTACATGATATTCATTCTATATAATATCATGTCATGTTATTTGTTTTAATCTTCTTCTTTTTCGCTAAGAGATATTATTTGTTTGAATCTTGGGAGAAATATATCTATTACAGTTTTTACTAGTCTTGCCCATAAATTTGGTTCTCAGACCAAAAAAGTTTTTAGAATAGCACTTGTGCGAATTTTATATTATAGTTGATCTTCAGTGTTAATTAAATTAACTCATTAGTACTTTATTCTTCCAACCCAAACCACTTGACGCAAAAGTGAAGACGAAGAACCAACCAAAGCTAACAATAAGATACAAATATACAACCGTACATTTTCAAAAAGTTTCAATACAGAGAATCTTTGACAGAAGCAGATCTTTACAAAAACATAAGCAATAAAAGCAAATGAGCGGGACCCATCTGTCCCCCAAAAATGGCAGTGCTACCAAGTTTTGGCAAAATGATAAAACAAAAATGTAGTTTATTGAGGAATTTGAGCCGTTAGATTTTGAGAGAGGCGAGAAGGTAAGAGGGTCACGTGAGGGAGTAAAGAGGTTAGGTGAGTATTGGACACGAAAGTCGCCAGCTGTAGCCGCCATTTTTATTGGTCCAGCCCAACCTTTCATGCAATATTCATTTTTTTAACAAATTCATTTTTTTAACAAATTCATTTTATATTTCAAAAACAGTAACGAAAATGAAATTAAGTTCATTTGAACCTTTTTTTTGGCTGAAATGAGTCCTTTGTTGATCCTGTAAATATGAGACTTTGATGGTCCTGCTTTTAAAAACTGGTTTGATGTGTAAATCAGACTGCATTATTGCTTTCTTGGGTTACTTTTGCTGGTAATAAGTACTCAAATAAACCGGTCCAATCCCATCTTCATCAAATCAAATAATTGATACAGAAACCGAACCAATTTGTTAATATGGCCAAAAGTGAGTTTATATATAATATATCTAAAGAAACAAACTCCAGTATGAACTAAACCGTTCCGAAATTATGATTCATATAAAAACAATTGTTATTCTTGTTTCGATCTGTCAAGATTATTCTTGATTAGAAAATTAAACTTCTTTTTATCAAAACGAAAGTTAACTTTTCAAAACGAGATAATAGGCAAACAGGCCACATGCTATATCAGTAATTTACAGGGTCACATTTCATAATTTATTTGTACCGAGGAGTAGGATAATTCATAACCGAACCAAAATTTTGGTTGATATGGTGAAAAATTCAGTTTGATTCGGCAGGTTTTATAAACTTCCAGTTTTTGGTTCGGTAATAGGTTAGTTCAATTCTTTTTAAAATAAAAAGAATTTGTTAACCAAATTTCAAATCAAACTAATCGAATTAACCAAAATTTTGAATTGAAATAAAAAACTAATCAAACTAACCAAAATTATCTGAATTCAACAGAATTTTTAACAGAATTTTAACAAAATTTTGGTTATTTCCAGTAAAATTGTTTAAAATTAAGTTACCCAAATATCAATCCAAAATTTTTCTGGTTCAATTTGGTGATATTTTGCTCAAACCAAACTATCTGAATTTTAGCTATCACTACTAAAAAACACGGCCTAACGACTACAAAATCAGTTGTTAAGTTGTCGTAATACATTGATTACGACAAACCAACTACGACTCACGAAATGGTTGTTAGCGACTCGTCAGTAATTGATGATTCGTCGTAAAGGAGACATAATCCTCACGACTGGCACATGACGTCGTAATATAGACGTAAAACAATTCATCGTAAAGGAGACGTAACTTTACGTCCTTTACAGAAGTCGTTTATTGGACGTAACACTTTGACAATTATGTAGTCGTAAATATTACGACGAATAAACATCGCATAACCGTTGTTAAAAGGTCGCAATATTTACATACTATATTACATCGCATTTCATGTTAATTGGTCATATTTTACGACCAGATTACGCCGTATATTATATAATATAATATGAAATATATGTATTTGTAATATCAATAATTTAAAATATTAAAAAATTGAGATAAAATTTCAAAATATTTTTAAATTTGGAAAATTCATACACAAAATATAATATATCATAAAACATCCAAAATGTTATAATATCGAAAATAGAAAACATTAATACATAACCGAAAGAAAATCTAATTATCAAGGTTGATGTCGTCAAAGATCTCGGCACTGTGGTGAATGGACCGTTGCTCCAATTCCGCCTGCTCTTCTGGAGTGGGATTGGGATTAATGGTTGGACGTACATTTTGCCACATCGCTGCAAGGTTTGTGTCTGCAAGAACATCGAACATCCCCGCGATGGACCTAAGGCGGGTTCTGCTGGCCTGGTTGTCTGCCCGGAGCTCTGAAATGACTTGGTTGGCAGCTGTCAAATCTGTCTGGAGCTGCGAATCGTCATGCATTCTTGCCGCATATTCAGCTCTTGCCCTCGGGACATCGTTAACCGTACCGATCCCGACCATCCGTCCCCTTTTCTTCGGGACAATCTTAAATTAGTGAAATGAATATTAGTACATATATAAAACTAAAAAAATAAAATGTGTATAAAATATATTAAAAAGATTGAAAATTATTCCTGTTCAAATTTGTTTGTCTTGTTCGACGGTAGACAACTGAACCGGTTCAGCTTCGGGATTTTGTTGGGACAGTTGTGTCTGGACCTCCTGTATCCGAGTCTCGACATCTTTGTAGATCCTTTCCACCTCAGGATGCACAAACGTCCCATCGGAATGCTGGTGTGTCGTCTTATAAAGCAGGGAAAGAGATGGTGGTGCTACTTCTTGAGCCGCCTACAAAAAAAATTAAATTAATTAATTTCATGCATATGCAAAAAACATTTAATTAATTATTTTTTAAAATTGAAGAAAGATAGAAGACTTACAATTTGAAGGGTTTTCCCGGCGTGTGGGATCTGTCCAGAAGTATGTGGTATGGGCAAATTTCCATGAGCATCACGAGTCATCCTATACGCGGAGCACTTGAGAGACTTCCGAACAGACTTAGGCAAATTCCAATAAGTCTTTAAGCCCTCCCAAACTTCATCGCTGATGTAGAGGGGTTGTGAACTATCCCCTAAAACCCTCCACTTCTCCTTCCAATCCGCAACATTGTTTTTTAGGCGAGCCATTGCCTTCTCGTTGAACGCTTTCTTCACCGTCTCATTAACAACAATAGACCAATTATATTGTTGCTAAAAAAAAGTTTAAATTAAAATAATTAAATAAATCTCAAAATAAATATACTTAATTAATTATTAACAAATTCAATTGGAATTAAAATTTTAATTACCAGAAAGCACTTGAACCACGTCCTACGTATGTGGTCCGGTGTAAGAGTCCAGTTCGGATGCGCTTCCCGGAAGTTTGCCTTGATGATTCTCAAAACGCTCCGTCCAAGAAAATTGTCCGTCTTAAACCTACAAATTTAATTACAAGAATTTATGAGTCTGATATTACAATAATTAAAAATATTTAAATTTTTAGTAATTAAAAATATATTTAAAATTACCATAAAGTGTTAGGAGGTCGATTTGGGTCGTTATACGGTGGACGACCATCTGGAGGAGGTCGTCCACCGTATATCAAGCATATGGAACATTCGGTGGCACCATCAAATCCGGATGGAGAGCTGGAGGAGCCGGAGGAGCTTTGGGAACTGGGGCAGGTGGAGAGGTGGAGGCTGCTGTAGTGCAGACTGCTGTGGAAGAGGCTGCTGTTGTGGAGGAGGCTTGTCATACTGAGGCAGGAAATCAGCCTCATAACCGGCTGGTAATCCGCCTCATACCGAGGATAGTATGGTGGAAGCTCATACTGCGCAGAGACACATGCTCATGTGCATGATCTTCCCCGATTGGCTCAGGACATGCTCCTGTGTGGATGCAGTGCCGGAACTAGAATCTGATCGGTCCGTCCGATCAAGAAATGTTTCCCCATACGTGGGGTGAGTCGCAGCTGCCAGGTTCCAAAGTCTCTTTCTACCGGAAGCCATATTGTACATCAGTTTAAAAAAAACATTACACTTAGAAATTAATATAATTTAAATAAGTTATTAAAAATATTCAAAAACTAATTCCAAACTAAATTAAATTCAATCCTAAACTAATTTCAATTATCCAACCCGAACTATCCAAACTCGCATCTAGTCTAAACATTATTACTACGATTTGAATCTTGAACATGGCTATTATTTTCAGTTATTCTAATTATGACAGTTGGCCTGCTAGCTTTAGTGCATTGTTATAACACTTCTGTTTCTTTTGGATAGTGAAAACCTACTACTAAAATTAGTTTTTGCCAAAGAAGTCTTTTAATAATAGGCCTATTTAGTTCAATATCAAAATTAAGTGGTAATTGCAGATCTATGCAAACTTTTAATAATTTGAGAACCTTGTCATTTAACGATCTCTTTCCGATTCGTCCTCGAGACCACACGTGATTGAATAATGAAGTAACCCGCGAACCGCAGCTATGACCATTTATCGCTTTTATTTTTGAACTTATTGAGAAAATAAACAAGTTTAAACTTGGATGTTAGATGCCATATAATAAAAAGGCAAAAGAAAGTGGATATGTATTTATATGATTGACTAAGTGACATGATTGTAAGGTTAACTAAATTTTCACGGGATAACAAAACTAGTAACTTGAGATTTGAATATGATATACACTAAGGTGAAAAGTTAAAATAAGGCAATCCTTACTTTCATATCTAGACGTGAAATAGGAGTGAGTTAATGGGTGTTTTCTCCCAACTAATCACACCTTCGTGCCGAAGAAGTTTCTTCAATCACATGGGCGTCCGAAACCTGGAGGTCAAAATATGTAAACATCATAAACCGGGTACAAGGTAAAGAAACCGTAGTTGACTATACCTTAAAACCGGGTACAAGTTATAAAACCGATTCAATATATACATAAAACCGCATACAAGGTATAGAAACCGATTAAAGAATGAAAGAATGAAAATATGTTCGTTATGGAAATGAGCTTACCTCGTTTTTCTATCTAATTTCCGTGCGTGGCGAGATTCAATGTCTTCTTCTTGGCCTTACTAACAGGATTCTTGGTGTCATCATCTTCGCTTTCCGATTCAGAAGAAGAACACACATCTTGAACCACTTCAGCCAGAGCAGGGACAGCTTCTACAAGTACAAGCTGGAGAGCCAGAGCAAACCCTTGCCGTGCGATGGTATTTTGAGATAAGGATATCTCATCCCTCTTTTTGATACTCGTCATCAGCATATCAAATGCAAGACGCCCCCATGGGAAAGACAAAAAAGCATCGATGTCTTCAAGAAGTTCAGCATGCTCCTTCAGCGTTTTCATGTTCAAATTTGTTGAGAGCAAGACAGATGAGACTATAGCAAGAAGTGTCAATTTCATCCGGATATCCGATTTATAACGGTTTTTAAGCATCTTCACCGCTTCAGATACTCGCATCTCTTCCATATTTCCAAATAGCTCCGGCCAATAAGATTTGGTATGTTGATGTCATTCTTCTTCTTCAACTTCTGTTTTAGCTGGGTAGAAAATTTTTTGCAAAGAGCAAAAAAAACAAAAATGTAGTTTTCGAAGGAGACGATATATCGGAGAATAATATTATTATTGATCCCTTTGGTTTTTTGCACAAAAGAGAAAGAAAGTCCTGATTCTTTGCATTATTGACATTTTTTGTGTGCAACCATATGTTTCAAGTAATCACGTCTGATGTATAACAGGTACTGTGTTTCGCTTTTCGTATGGAAATAAGGACAGTCTTGGTATTACCTAAAAATGTATAGTGTCTTACCCATCTACCTAATTATCTCCTATATTTTTGATATCTAGTGCAAAAACCCTTAATAATATCTTGTTTCTTAAAATTATTAATTAAAATAGACCAAATTTTAAAATTCAGCCATTGGCCTCTTAAATTATAGGCACGGCACTGTATGTGTTCATAATCAAACGCTTATAAAGATAGAATCGAGCATATGTCAGTGTCATGGAATGGACCTATGGACCTATGGTACTACAAAAGTTCACGATTTCTTTGTGTCTTATTCGAAAAATCATTATTTTTTCTCCTAGCTCCCCCTCGTCCGTCAATAGAGTTAAAAATAGAATTAGAAACAAAATAAATACTATATACCAACCATGGGAACATATACATAAATAGATAAACACAATCTCGGAATTTATCACCCAAAAATACATTTTAGCAGCTAGATATTCGTATTTTTTTTCTTGGACAATCTTTTAATTAATTTGTAACTAGATTCGGACCCGCCCTAAAGGACGGAAATTGATTTGTCAAATTTTAAGTTTAATATATGTTAATTTGTGTATATAATATTATAAATATTTTTGTGTAATATTTATATATATATATTATATTAAGAGATAACCAAAAATATTTTAAAGATGTTATTGGTTAAGTTCAATTGATCTATCTTGGTTAAGATTTGGTTTAATTTAAGTTGGTAGGTTGTATTTTATAAGAGATGTGAAATATTCTAAGAACAACTATGAAAGAGTCAAAATTTAAATGACAACTTCAAATATTAGATAAAACCAATCCCTCGATTAATAGAATAGATTATATTCTTAATACATTTTCCTGTTGTGTAGTATTTTTCGTGGGGACTACAGACCTACTGTGAATCTATCTAGTACTTTATACTTTAATAGGACAGTGAATGCAACAAGTTGAGTCCTCCGAAACCCCACATGCCAAAGGTTTTAGAATAATGAAAATGCCAGCCCATGACCTGCCAAATTAATTTAATTGTGATGAGTCAACAATGAGTAGATGCCAACAATGTTGGAGACTTCTCAAATTATTAAATGATACATGTATATATGCATTCCACATATTACTTCATTATGTAGAAGTAGAAATGATTATCAAATACACAATGTATCTCTGACTCTGTGGACCTAGTTAGAACATACTTATGTGTACAAGGAAAACTATTTAGTTAGACGCCACAAAAATGCATGATTAGTAGTTAAAAGTCAAATAGATTACTACATAAATGAATATGATATAATAGAGAGGCTAGGATAAGCACCAAGGACAATAAGTCTTTGGTCTTTCACATAGAAACTTTGGCATAAAGCTATTTTAAGATTCAAGTAACTATGCGTTAACATCAGAATTCAAACAAACTCGTATAATGTATATGTTACGTAACAAAAAAAATCTCGACAAGAGGAAGCGTTAATTGGGTTCGAGTAATTTACTTTCACTTTGCACGTTCATATACCACAACCGACTGAATGAAAACGAAGACATATCTGATAATATCTGATAACAAGCAAAACTAGGATACAAATACCTTTGTAAAGAAAGAAAAATAAGTGCCGACCAATTGTTTTGACAGAAATAAAAATGTTTGTTTAGGTCATTAGGTCAACTAATGTTTTGTGGAGAATGAGTGGTGCAACTTGCGCACTTCATACCAAACTCCAAGTTTTGTCTCACAACGAGGATATTGCAAATCACAAGCAAAGCGAGGTTTTCACGAATGTTTTCTTTTTTTTTTTTTTTTGAAAAAGAGGTTTTCCTGAATGTTCATATCTTTTTTTGCTAAATAATGAATGTTCATCTCTATGTGTCCGTTTGTGTCGGCTAAAGTAGCCAAAGATCGTATGTGTGTTTGCAAAGCGATTTAATAAAGCGTTAACTTTGTTTTATTCTTTCTTAACTTCGAGATCTTTCTTATGCTTTGATCTCTTTATATAGGAGTTAGCTTTTCCTATTACATAATGATCTAGGAACTTAACATAAACCTAAACCTAAGAAAAAGGAAACTTGTCTTTATCCTTAATCTTTAACATTATTCAACTTTAACATAAAGAATAACTTGGTTACCAAGTAACCTTTGAAGCTTATCCAACATTCTCCCTTCTAAGCTTCAAGCCATCTTTGCTTAAGTCTTGAACTTGAATCAGCTCCCTCATCTCTTTGAACTTGATTCTTGCTAAAGCTTTAGTTAAGATGCGCTGCTTTGTTCGGTACATATTCCACATCGATCTCGTCTTGCTCCACTCGTTCTCGAATGAAATGAAACCTCTTGTGAATATGCTTGCTCCTTCGGTGAAACACGGGATTCTTGGCTAGTGAGATAGCTGACTTGTTGTCCACTCGAATCGTGTCTTCTTCAGTTCTTTTCCGTAATCTCACTTATCAAATCTTGTATCCAGACTACTTTTGTTTTCCCTTCCGTTTATGCCATATACTCGCTTCGCAAGAGCTTAAAGATCCGTGTCTTGCTTACGTGAGCACCAAGTTATTGGCGTTTCTCTAGACAAAACAAGTGTCCTGTCGTGCTTCTTCCATCGTCCGGATCAGTGTTGTGACTCGCATCCTTTGTATCCCACGAGTTTCATTGATCCACCTTGCTCGTAAGATAACCCGTACCGTTTCCTTTAAATACCTTAGCACTTGCTTTCGCGTCGCGTGTGACGTTCTTGGTGAGTGCATATATCTACTCAAGATTCCCACCGCGTAACACATGTCCGGTCTTGAATGCATAAGATATCCGAGACGCCCAACTCTTCTTCGATAAAGTGTAGCATCTATCTACGGTTCGTCGAGGCCTTTTGAGAGTTGCGACCGAACTCCATCGGTATACATGTTGCGTGCGGTGGTTCATCGCAGCTTCCTCCAACACTCTCCTGCATATGCTTCTTGGTTAATCATGATACACCTAGGACTCGTTTTACTTCCAACCCGAGATAGTAAGTTAACAGGACCCAAATCGGACATCTCAAAGTTCTTCGACATGTTCTTCTTAAACTCACGAAATTTCCTTCGTAGAGTCTCCGTAACAAACAAGTCGCCAACGATATATAGCCACGATAAGAATCTTTCCTTTATCATCCTTTCGGTGGCAATTTTCTTTTGAACACCTCTTGAACCCTAGTTGCTTCAGAGTTCGATCAAGCTTTATGTTCCAAGCTCGTGGAGCTTGTTTCAATCGTCTGAGGCCTTGGAGTTTGAAAACCTTATGCTCTTCTCCCTTCTTTTCAAACCCTTCAGCTGACACATAAACTTCTTCGTTTAACTCACCATGTAGAGCATGTCGGCGTCAGATGGTGAATCTCCCACTTGTTCGCAGCAGCTAACCCAATCAGAGTCTTATGGTCTCTAATCGAGCCACGGAGCAAATACTTCGCCAAAGTCGATACCATGTTCTTGTCGTAACCTTTAGCTCTGAGTCTCGCTTTAAACTTGTTGATAGATCCATCGGCGCTTTTTGATCTTGAAGATCCACTTGAGGCCGATGATCTTTGCTCCAGCTGGCTTGTCTATTAGCGTCCATGTCTTGTTTATGTTGATAGAATGGATCTCGTCTTCACATGCCTTCGCCCATCTTTTATCTCCCTCGCTTCTTGAAATTCTTTGGCTCATCGTTGATATCATGAAGCAACAGCTCACATTCTATCTCAGCAAGTAAAACGTAGTCATTAAGGTAACTAGGTTTGCTTGTTTGACGAGTTGAGCGCCTTTGCTTCCGTGTCGAGCTTTGATCGGCTTCTTCTTCTTCGTTGTGTGTTACATCGGTTCTGCGGTGTAACACCTGCTTTCTTCTTTCGCTCGCTTTCTGCATCCGTGGTTTCTTCTTGTTGTGTGCTGGCTATAAACGGACCCTTCCCTTCGCTATACCAATCCCCACGCCATAACGGAACATGCCGAGTCGTCTTGACCTTCCTTAGCTGCTCCCTTCCAATTCCAACAAGTCTTCGTCGAAGATTACGCCCCGACTTACGACTATCCTTCCGAGTAGGATTATAAAGTCGATAAGCTTTCGTGCGGGTTCGATTCGAGATGGACAAGAGCTTGAGAACGATCATCAAGTTTCCTTAGATGAACTGAATCTACTTTGGCAAGAGCAACACACCGAAAACTCTCATGTGACTTACGTTAGGCTTTCTTCCCTTCAAGCTTTCGTATGGAGTTTTATTCTTCAAAGCTCTAGTAGGAACTCGATTGATCACATATGCGGTCGCACGGCTTCTCCCCACATGTAATTCGGTACCTTCATAGTTTTAACATGCTTCGTGTCATCTCCATTAAAGTACGATTCCTTCTCTCCACAACTCCATTCTGTTGTGGGGTATATGGTGCTGTTAAATGGCGCGATGCCATGTTTGTTCGAGAAGTCTTGGAAATCCTTTGGCGTGAATTCTCCTCCTCGTCCGCACGAGTGTTCCAATTGTCTTGCTTGCATCCTTCTCAACAAGAGTTTTAAAACTCTTGAATCTGTCAAAGGCTTCACTCTTTCTTTCAACAAGATAGACCACATATATCTCGTGATGTCATCAACAATGACGAAGATATACTTGTTGTGAGCTTGTGTTTCGGCGATATGGGACCGCAAAGATCCGCGTGTAATAGTTCGAGAGCAACGAAGATCTATATGCGTTGCTACAGGAAAGCGTGGCGTTTGCTTGCCAACCAAACACGAGTCACAGCTGCTTCTCTTCATGTATTTCGTGGCAAGCCACGAACCATATCATGTTTTGCCATGTCCTTATTGTCTTGAAGCTTATATGACCAAGACGTGCATGCCATCTCCATGGTTCCTCCTTGATTTTTCGCGGTAGACAAGGTAGGTTTACCGACCTTGAGTGATATCTTATACAAACGATTAGAAGTTCTCGAACTTTCACCAAAAATCGCGCTTGGATCTCTCAGGTGAGGTAATTCTCTTTCATCCTTATGTCACACCCTTGTTCAGTTGCTTGACCCAGACTTAGTATGTTACTTCTCAAGTTTGGTATGTAATATATCGGTTAGGGCTTCGTTCCTGTCTTGGCTTCAAAGAGGATAGATCCTTTGCCGTTTATATCTACATACGAGTCTCCGAACTTGACTTTTCCTTTGATGTTCTCGTTGAGCTCAGTAAGACCTTTCACCAGATCGTGATTGCTCGGCGCCGTTGTCTAGATACCACATACCATCTTCTTTCTTGCTTGGTTCAGTGAATCGGTAAGACCTTTTCTTCGTTGAGATACACAACTTGATGCATGTATAACGCACCTGCTACCTCGTCTCTCGTCTTATTTAGCTCTTGTTTCTCTTCTTTCTTCTCGGGACACACAGATTTGAAGTGACCCTTCTTGTTGCGGTTGAAACATATGATGCGGAGTAATCCTTCTTCTCACCGGTGTTACTTCTACCCGTCCTCTTCCATTGTTCCTCCTCGACCGTCCCACGGTTCGAGCCTCTTCCACGTCCTGTTGAGCTTCCTTGACCATTCGAACCTTCGAGCTGGAGAATAAAAGATTTTCTTGTTGCCCTTGAGTTTCCTTTCGTTTGACTCGTTCTTCATATGCTTTGAGTCTCCCAATCCGTCTTGAACGTAGTATTATTCAAGTCTAGCATTTGCTCTAAAGATGCAGTCATGTGAATAAACTTGAACGGTAAACTATCAAGGAACTTCTTCACAATCTTTGATTCTTCTATGCGTCCCAACGTGCTGCTCGCTCGACTTTAGTTCCGTTATCTTTGCAGAGAAGTCATCGATGGTTTCGATTCATTCATGCTCGGTGATCGAACTCGTTCATCAACGTCGTAGACGAGCTATCCTCACACGCCAGCACGAGATTCCTTGTCTTGATGGCTTCCCAAATATCTTTAGGGGTGTTTCCTCGATCAACGGGTTCTCGGTGAGATTGGTATAGCGGTGGCGATGTCGTTCTTCTCTTCTTCATCGTACGGGATCAACGGCTTGCCGCCTTATGAAGTTTTAACAAAACCTTCATCCTCTTCGCCAAACCGTATAGTTCGATGTGTTAAGCATTGAATGACTATCGCTTTTCGGAACTCCTTCTCTTTTCCGGTGACTTCATCTCTATCAATGCTTTCATCAGCCATGGATACTCCTCTTTCACCGCTTAATCACGAAATAACCTGATGCTCGATACCAAATAAAGTAGCCAAAGATCGTATGTGTGTTTGCAAAGCGATTTAATAAAACGTTAACTTTGTTTTATTCTTTCTTAACTTTTGAGATCTTTTTTGCTTTGATCTCTTTATATAGGAGTTAGCTTTTCCTATTACATAATGATCTAGGAACTTAACATAAACCTAAACCTAAGAAAAAGGAAACTTGTCTTTATCCTTAATCTTTAACATTATTCAACTTTAACATAAAAAATAACTTGGTTACCAAGTAACCTTTGAAGCTTATCCAACATCGGCTTGACTCGATTTTTTTCTTTCTTTCTTTTGAACTTTCTACTAATTTAACGTAGAATCAAAGATGAATATTTGATACCGAAAATTATACAAAACATAATTTAATCAACCAACACGACTATCCGTTATTTTTCCATCACGAAACCTAACCAAAAGTGGACGTGCTTTGGATTCTTACCAGAATTTAGAACGATGATTCTGCCTTATTAAAATTTAAATGTGCAAATAATTAGTAATCAAGTCCGTCAGCAATTTCTAAGATTTTTGAATTTAATCCAAAATATTATCCCATCCATGGATTTTACACTTTGAATTTCTTTTTCTTTACGTTTTATATTGTCCTAATCGTTTTTGTTTTGATTTGTCCTAATCGTTTTTGTTTTGATTTGTTTAATCTGGAGCCTGGAGGTATACGCCGAAGTCTAACTAATTTTTCAACAGAACAGCACCGACGACTAGTTCGATCATAAGTTACTAGTGAGATCTAAGATATGACCCATCTTATTTTAACTAAGAGTAACAACTCAGCTTTTGGCAAAATTTACGTGAGTGTTAGACCCATATATTCTAATTCTGAACTCTGTCTCACTCGAAAGCTATGGCCAGTTTAGTGAAACATGCCATTACCGCCTACCAAGACGTTACTGAAGAAAGTCAACGTAAACTCTTAGGAAATTGATCCATTTCCCAACCGACCAACACGTGGATGCTGACTCTCTCGACAAAGTTTGCTTACAAACCTGAAACCTTACTCTTGGTTAAATATAATGGGCCTAACCGTCTAAGCTAAGATATTTGACTAATAACCCAAGTTAGAGATTGTGTAATGGCCCATCAAATGTCCATATAATAAAAACCCACTAGTCGGGCAGGCTTGCTCAATCTAAACCGGTCTATTTTATATTCTGATCCGGTTTGGTTTAATTATAAAATAATTATTTTGTAAAGAGATTCTTTAAGACAAAACAATCTGAAACACAAGAGAATCACATTCTTCGAAGATCACTTCTCTCCTTCTCAGGTAACAAAGTTTCCGATCATGCAATAATAAAGTTCGAGTCTTTATCGAATTCTGAATCTCAATTCTCTTGCTTTGTTTCGTTTCCAGATTACCCATTAGAACAGGATCACTTGTAGAAAAGGTAGCGAGAGATGGGACAAGGCGATCGAGAAGTCAAAAAGAGAGTTGCTTTCATCCTGATCGATGGTCTAGGAGATGTCTCGATACCGAGACTAGGCTACAAAACTCCTCTACAGGCAGCAAACGTACCCAATCTCGACGCAATCGCATCAGCTGGTATCAACGGTCTGATGGATCCAGTGGAAGTTGGATTGGGATGCGGTAGTGACACAGCTCACCTCTCTCTGATGGGTTATGACCCGAGAGTGTATTACAGAGGACGTGGCGCCTTTGAGTCGATGGGTGCAGGGTTAGCAATGTCACCTGGTGATATAGCTTTTAAGGTGGTGTTATGAATCTGTCTCTCCATCATTTTGTAGATTCTTTTGTTAATCTTACAGGTTTGAGAATAATGGAACACTGTTTCATACTGTGAATGTTTTCTTTATGTAGTCTAATTTTGACAGTTGGCCTGATAGCTTTAATGTGTTATTATAATACTTTTGTTTCTTTTTGGATAGTGTCTTGTTTTTCCTTTGAAAAACCTACTACTAAAATTAGTTTTTGCCACAGAAGTCTTTTGATTATACTATCTCGTTTATTAAAAGTAATGATTTAAATATCCCAAATTTTAAAATTCAGCCATTGGCGTCTTAAATTATTGTCTGTGTACTACAAAAGTTCACGATTTCTTTGCGTCTTATTCAAAGAATCATTACTTTTCCTCCTAGCTTCCTCTCGTCCGTCAATAGAGAGTTAAAAGCAGAATTAGAAACAAAATATATACTATATAACAACCATGGGAACATATACATAAATAGATAAACACAAACTCAGAATTTACCTCCCAAAATACGTTCTACCAGCTAGATATTCATACATTTTTCCTGGACAACCATTTTTAATTAATTTGTAATTATATTTTAATACATTTTCCTGTTGTGTAGTATTTTTCGTGGGGACTACATACCTAGTGTAAATCTATCTAGTACTTTTATACTTTAATAGGATAGTGAATGCAACAAGTTGAGTCCTTCCGAAACCCCACATGCCAAAGGTTTTTAGAATAATGAAAATGCCAGCCCATGAACTGCCAAATTAATTTAATTGTGATGAGTCAACAATGAGTAGATGCCAACAATGTTGGAGACTTCTGAAATTATTAATTGATACATGTGTATATATATATATATATATATTATTTCATAATGTAGAACTAGAAATGTATATCTGTGGACCTAGTTAGTTAGACCCCTCAAAAATGCATGATTAGTAGTTAGAAGTCGTACAGATTACTACATGAATGAAGTATGATAAAATAGATCAACATGTTAACAGAGAGGCAAGGAACAGAGTGGCTCGGATTTGAAACACCAAGGACAAATAATGGTCATTGGTCCTTCACATAGAAACTTTGGTATAAAGCTATTTTACGATTCAGCTAGCTTTGTGTCAGCATCAGAATTCAAACAAACTCGTATAGTGTTATGTAAAACAAAATTCTCGACTAAAGAAGTGTTAATTGAATCAAGTAATTTACTCTCGCTTTGCACGCTCATATACCACAACCGACTGAATTAGGCCTAGAGTGAATAAAAACGAAGCCTTATCACAACCGACTGAGTAAAAACGAAGCCTTATCACAACCGACTGAGTAAAAACGAAGACATATCAGAACATCAATGATTCAATATATGATGATAAGCAAACTATAATATAAATATCTTTGTAAACAAAGAAAAATAAGTGCCGACCAGTTATTTTGAAAGAAATAAAAATGTTTGTTTAGGTCATTAATTAGGTCAACTAATGTTTAGTGGCGAATGAGTGGTGCAACTTGCGCACTTCTACCAAACTCCAAGTTTTCTCTCACAACGAGGATATTGTAAATCACAAGCAAAGTGAGATTTTCATGAACGTAATGTAATCATCTCTATGTGTCGGTTTGACTCGATTTTCATTTCTTTCTTTTACACTTTATACTAATTTTAAGGTAGAATCAAATATGAATACTAGATAAATACCAAAAATCATACACCATAATAATATAATTAACCAACACGAGTATCCGTTATTTTTCCATTAATGTGGACGTGCTTTGGATTCCTACCAAAATCTAGAACGATGAATCTCGCAGGTAAATTGATTAAAATTTCACAATACTTTAAATAGTTAGTAAGTAAGTACGTCAACATTTTATAAAGATATGTGAATTTAATCCAAATTATTATCTCATCCATATATTTACAGTTTGAATTTATTTTCCTTTAAGTTTATAAGCTCTAATGTTTTCGTTTGTTTGTTTGTTTTAAGTTGGGCCGAAACTTAACTAGTCATCCAAATCATCCAAAAGAAATATACCGACGATTAATTCAACTTTAAATTTTCTAATAAAGTTAAATATATGGTTCTTCTTTGTTTAGTTAAGTGGTACCAACTTGGTTTTTACTTTTTAGCAAGATTCGAATCCAATATTGACAGATTTACGCTTTGCTTCAAACTTTTCCTAATGAATTTTGATGTATTTTTGAAGTCATTCTTTGTTCTTCTTTTTCGGTATATTTGAAATAATCATCTAGTTGGTTTTACGTGAGAGTTAGATCCATATATATTATGAACTCTGTCCGACTCAAAAGCTATGGCCAGTTTAGTGAAACATGCCATTACCACCGACCAACACGTTATTGAAGAAAGTCAACGTAAACTCTTTGGAAGTTGATCCATTCCCATCGACCACAACACATCGAAGCAGTCATGGAACACGTCGATGCTGACACAAAGTTTGATTACTAACTTAGAATTTGTGTATTGGCCCATCATATGTCCATATAACAAAAAACCCACAAGGCCTGTTCAATCTAAACCGGTCTATTAATATTCTGATCCGGTTTGGGTTAATTTAAAACCCTTTCTTTTGTACAGACAGATTCTTAAAGACAAAACAATCTGAAACACAAGTCATGATGCTAGAGAATCACATTCTTCGAAGATCACTTCTCTTTGTCAGGTAACGAAGTTTCCGATCATGCAAATACTAAAAACGGAGTCTTTGTTTTATTCCCAATATCAATTCTATTGCTTTGTTTCGTTTCTAGATTGCCCATTAGAACATAATCACTTGTAGAAAAGGTAGCGAGATGGGACAAGGTGATGGAGAAGTCAAAAAGAGAGTTGCTTTTGTCCTGATCGATGGTTTGGGAGATGTCTCAATACCGAGATTAGGCTACAAAACTCCTCTACAGGCAGCAAACATACCCAATCTCGACGCAATCGCATCAGCTGGTATCAACGGTCTAATGGATCCAGTGGAAGTTGGGTTGGGATGCGGTAGTGACACAGCTCATCTCTCTCTGATTGGTTATGACCCTAGAGTGTATTATAGAGGACGTGGCGCGTTTGAGTCAATGGGTGCAGGGTTAGCAATGTCACCTGGTGATATAGCTTTTAAGGTGTGTGTTCTGAATCTGTATCTCCATCATCTTGTACATTCTTTTGTTGAATCTTATAGGTTTGAGACCAATGCCAGGTGGTGGTTAGAATCTTAATAGAAGATTATTATCTAGGCCTATTTTTTGAATGTCTAGAGATTTAAAAAAAATAATTTTTTAGATCCGATTTGCTGCCTAGGCGCCGTCTAGACCGATTTTTAGAACACTGTTTGAGACTGTGAATGTTTTTGTTATGCAGTCTAATTTTGCGACATTGGATGAGAGTTCTGGAGTTGTTGTTAGCAGGAGAGCTGATAGACATTTCGAAGAAGAAGGGCCTATACTTTGTGCTGCTCTTGATGGCATGAAGCTTCCTTCTTTCCCTGAGTATGAAGTGAGAGTCAGGTGCAATATGTTATGTTACTAAGTCTCTTTATGATAATTTGGTATAGGGTTTTGGCTAAAGTAAGATGATCTTATACAGATATGCAACGGAACACAGATGTGGTGTGGTTGTAAAAGGGCCAAAGCTTAGTGGGAACATATCTGGAACAGACCCATTGAAGGATAATCGTTTGCTTCTCGAAGCTAAACCTTTGGATGAATCAGAAGAAGCCAAGCACACAGCTAAAGTCGTTAACGAGTTGTCTAGAGAGATCTCACGCATTCTTGTTTCACACCCGGTTAATGCAAAGAGACTTTCACAAGGCAAGAACATTGCCAATCTTGTCCTTCTACGAGGATGTGGCATTCGAATCGAGGTATGTGTGTTTCAGTACTTTCAAATAGGTCTCTATGAGTCTATGTACATATCTGTAGTGGTTCTTTTTGTTGTGTGTATAAAGGTTCCTCCTTTTGAAGAGAAGCATGGTTTGTGGCCTTGTATGGTAGCACCAACAAAGATTATAGCAGGACTTGGTATGTCACTAGGTATTGACATTCTTGAAGCTCCAGGAGCCACTGGAGATTATAGGACACTTCTTACTTCTAAAGCAGTTGCTATAGCTAATGCTCTCTCAGCTCCTTTGAATCCTTGTCCTAATGTCTTTGTACCGGGAGAGGATGGGCATAAACCGGGAAGGTCAGATGGTTATGATTTTGGGTTCCTTCATATAAAGGTGAACACTTTGTTTTCATCTTTTGACACAAAACTCAAAAGTTTCTATTCTATTTTTACTCCCTTTCATTAAGATACATATTTTAGAAAATTCAAAAAGATGCATTTTTTATATTTTTCTGTGCATTTTTATGAACTCTTAATGATTAATTGTATGTAATTTTTTAAAAAATTGCATTTATTGAATTCTTATTGGTTTAGAATTACGATAAATAGATAATCACAAAAAAATTATGCATTTATATCGGAAATTTAGTATGTTTTATTAATGAAAAGATATATTATTTTGAAACGGTGGGAGTATAATTCTTGCAGGCTATAGATGATGCTGGTCATGACAAGGCGACATTGTTCAAAGTTAGAGGCTTAGAAGCTGTGGATAAGGCGACACGCCAGCTTGCTAAGCTGCTATGGCAAGCTGAAACTTCTACAAATTATCAGTACTTCTTGTGTGTGACTGGTGATCATTCAACACCAGTTGAGTATGGAGACCACAGTTTTGAGCCTGTCCCATTCACAATGTGCCGGTTAAGAGAGTTTGTGGCCACGGTTGGAGGAGAAGCAGCCTTGTTAGAGACGTCTTTGGAGCCTTTTCCACTTCCGGCGGTTGTGGAGTCTGCTGAATATCTCACTGAAAAGAGGAAGATGGTGAGAGGAGGGAAACTCCTGAAGCGGTTGGTGGAGATTCAGTTGCAGAGTTGAATGAGATTGCAGCTGCAAGAGGATGTCTTGGCCGTTTCCATGGTGGTGAAATGATGGGAGTCATCACCAAGTTCCTTAATGTAGATGTATCAGTTTCGCAGATTTAACATTTTTATTTTCTGGCAGTTTGGATTTTCGAAGTGTAATAAAAGTGTCAAACTCTGATTGCTTCAGTTTAGTGTGTCCTTTAAGCTTTCTGACTATTTGAAGCATGTGAGAGTGCAAGACGGTTTGGCCTGTTCCCTTGCTCTCTGGCTTCTTCATGTGTTGCTCAAAAGAAAAGAGGAGTTTGCGAGAGTATACATTAAGTTGTAGAGAGTGACATATAACTTGTGGAAAAGAAAGGTCAGGTAAAGGGATAGTAAAGTTCTTGGTTTACGTAAAGGGCAAGCTTCTAGTGAAGTACCATTTGCTCCGACATATACGAATCACATGAGTTAATGTCATAAATCTTATCAGTCATATGAAAATGAGAAAAGTTGCAAAAAAAATTTTTTTTTTTTTTTTTTTGAAAAAAGTTGACAAAAAATTTCATAACCATTTTATTAGTTATATACCCTAACAGTTTGTTTTCCCGATTTGACATTTCTTCTTCTTTTCTTTTTAACGACACTCAATCTCACCTTCCTTCAAAATGTTAATCACACTATGGTTTGTTAGTAACAGTGCCGCACCTTAATTCGACACGTCCATTTCTACCACACCAAGTACAATAGAATACATAACCCAACGTCCCAAAAGAAATAGACTTGAGGAATTTGAGGAATATATTTAAGGAATTTGAGTCATCCATCTATCGCTAAATGGTGTTTAGAAGTCTATGATAAATTTAAATTTAACATGGTATCATAACCCAAATACATGTTTATACCAACTTAAATCGATTTGGTCCATCGAAAGAGTTATGATCGATTTTAAACCAATTTGAATCGAAGTTGTCTAGCCAATCTAACCTAACCATCTTACACTTGGATATAATAAAATTAATGGTTATATCAACTATAATTTTACGGAAGATTGTAAGAATACAAGCTTCCAATTTCAGAAGCTTTGATGAAACATGAATAATATATAAAAGATTTTGAATCGATCCACTTATACCGATTAATTTAAGTTGGAATTTTATGATAAGTCCAAATTTAAATATTTGATAAGACATTTTATTGAAAAGGAAAATAACCAAGGAGTGGAAATGTGACTCGTGAGGAACGGCTCTTGGGGCAGTGACTTGCCATAAAGTCTATACTTATGGGACCACTTCGCTACAGCCATGTGACCACGATTCCTCAGCTAGCTCGCAATGTCTCTCATCGTGGACCCTTCCCTAAAAGTCGTCCTTTGCTTCTTCTTAATATTATCATGCGCATTAAACTGTCAAAGAAAACATAACCTTTTTGGCTGAAATGAGTCCTTTGTTGATCCTGTAAATATGAGACTTTGATGGTCCTGCTTTTAAAACTGGTTTGATGTGTAAATCAGACTGCATTATTGCTTTCTTGGGTTACTTTTGCTGGTAATAAGTACTCAAATAAACCGGTCCAATCCCATCTTCATCAAATCAAATAATTGATACAGAAACCGAACCAATTTGTTAATATGGCCAAAAGTGAGTTTATATATAATATATCTAAAGAAACAAACTCCAGTATGAACTAAACCGTTCCGAAATTATGATTCATATAAAAACAATTGTTATTCTTGTTTCGATCTGTCAAGATTATTCTTGATTAGAAAATTAAACTTCTTTTTATCAAAACGAAAGTTAACTTTTCAAAACGAGATAATAGGCAAACAGGCCACATGCTATATCAGTAATTTACAGGGTCACATTTCATAATTTATTTGTACCGAGGAGTAGGATAATTCATAACCGAACCAAAATTTTGGTTGATATGGTGAAAAATTCAGTTTGATTCGGCAGGTTTTATAAACTTCCAGTTTTTGGTTCGGTAATAGGTTAGTTCAATTCTTTTTAAAATAAAAAGAATTTGTTAACCAAATTTCAAATCAAACTAATCGAATTAACCAAAATTTTGAATTGAAATAAAAAAACTAATCAAACTAACCATAATTATCTGAAATTACCTGAATTTAACCAAATTTAACGAAAATATGAAAAAAACAGAAACTTCGGTTATTTTCAATCAAAAATTTAAAAACCGAACTATCCAAATACCAAACCAAGCCAACTTTTTCTGGTCCAATTCGACAAGATTTTGGTTAAACCAGACTACCCAAATTTCGAATTATCCAACCCGAACTATCCAAACTCGCATCTAGTCTAAACATTATTACTACGATTTGAATCTTGAACATGGCTATTATTTTCAGTTATTCTAATTATGACAGTTGGCCTGCTAGCTTTAGTGCATTGTTATAACACTTCTGTTTCTTTTTGGATAGTGAAAACCTACTACTAAAATTAGTTTTTGCCAAAGAAGTCTTTTAATAATAGGCCTATTTAGTTCAATATCAAAATTCGGCGTGGTAATTGCAGATCTATGCAAACTTTTTAATAATTTGAGAACCTTGTCATTTAACGCATCTCTTTCCGATTCTCGTCCTCGAGACCACACGTGATTGAATAATGAAGTAACCCGCGAACCGAGCTATGACCATTTATCGCTTTTATTTTTGAACTTATTGAGAAAATAAACAAGTTAAACTTGGATGTTAGATGCCATATAATAAAAAGGCAAAAGAAAGTGGATATGTATTTATATGATTGACTAAGCTGACATGATTGTAAGGTTAACTAAATTTTCACGGGATAACAAAACTAGTAACTTGAGATTTGAATATGATATACACTAAGGTGAAAAGTTAAAATAAGGCAATCCTTACTTTCATATCTGACGGAAATAGAGTGAGTTAATGGGTGTTTTCTCCCAACTAATCACACCTTCGCGCCGAAGAAGTTTCTTCAATCACATGGGCGTCCAAACCCGGAGGTCAAAATATGTAAACATCATAAACCGGTACAAGGTAAAGAAACCGTAGTTGACTATACCTTAAAACCGGTACAAGTTATAAAACCGATTCAATATATACATAAAACCGCATACAAGGTATAGAAACCGATTAAAGAATGAAAGAATGAAAATATGTTCGTTATGGAAATGAGCTTACCTCGCTTTTCTATCTAATTTCCGCGGCGCGGAGCAGGATTCAATGTCTTCTTCTTGGCCTTACTAACAGGATTCTTGGTGTCATCATCTTCGCCCGATTCGTAAGAAGAACACACATCTTGAACCACTTCAGAAGGTGGACAGCTTCTACAAGTACAAGCCGGAGAGCCAGAGCAAACCCTCGCTGCGGCGATGGTATTTTGAGATAAGGATATCTCATCCCTCTTTTGATACTGGCCATCGCATATCAAATGCAAGACGCCCCATGGGAAAGACAAAAAGCATCGATGTCTTCAAGAAGTTCAGCATGCTCCTTCAGCGTTTTCATGTTCAAATTTGTTGAGAGCAAGACAGATGAGACTATAGCAAGAAGTGTCAATTTCATCCGGATATCCGATTTATAACGGTTTTTAAGCATCTTCATCGCTCTAGATACCGCATCTCTTCCATATTTCCAAATAGCTCTACCAATAAGATTTGGTATGTTGATGTCATTCTTCTTCTTCAACTTCGTTTTAAATTGGTAGAAAATTTTTGCAAAGAGCAAAAAACAAAATGTAGTTTTCAAGGAGACGATATATCGGAGAATAATATTATTATTGATCCCTTTGGTTTTGCACAAAAGAGAAAGAAAGTCCGATTCTTTGCATTATTGACATTTTTGTGTGCAACCATATGCTTCAAGAATCACCGATGTATAACATGTGATCACTTTCAGATGGAAATAAGGACAGTCTTGGTATTACCTAAAATGTATAGTGTCTTACCCATCTACCTAATTATCTCCTATATTTTGATATCTAGTGCAAAACCCTTAATAATATCTTGTTTCTTAAAATTATTAATTAAAATAGACCAAATTTTAAAATTCAGCCATTGGCCTCTTAAATTATAGGCACGGCACTGTATGTGTTCATAATCAAACGCTTATAAAGATAGAATCGAGCATATGTCAGTGTCATGGAATGGACCTATGGACCTATGGTACTACAAAAGTTCACGATTTCTTTGTGTCTTATTCGAAAAATCATTATTTTTCTCCTAGCTCCCTCGTCCGTCAATAGAGTTAAAAATAGAATTAGAAACAAAATAAATACTATATACCAACCATGGGAACATATACATAAATAGATAAACACAATCTCGGAATTTATCACCCAAAAATACATTTTAGCAGCTAGATATTCGTATTTTTTTCTTGGACAATCTTTTAATTAATTTGTAACTAGATTCGACCTCCTAAAGGACGGAAATTGATTTGTCAAATTTTAAGTTTAATATATGTTAATTTGTGTATATAATATTATAAATATTTTTGTGTAATATTTATATATATATATTATATTAAGAGATAACCAAAAATATTTTAAAGATGTTATTGGTTAAGTTCAATTGATCTATGCGGTTAAGATTTGGTTTAATTTAAGTTGGTAGGTTGTATTTTATAAGAGATGTGAAATATTCTAAGAACAACTATGAAAGAGTCAAAATTTAAATGACAACTTCAAATATTAGATAAAACCAATCCCTCGATTAATAGAATAGATTATATTCTTAATACATTTTCCTGTTGTGTAGTATTTTTCGTGGGGACTACAGACCTACTGTGAATCTATCTAGTACTTTATACTTTAATAGGACAGTGAATGCAACAAGTTGAGTCCTCCGAAACCCCACATGCCAAAGGTTTTTAGAATAATGAAAATGCCAGCCCATGACCTGCCAAATTAATTTAATTGTGATGAGTCAACAATGAGTAGATGCCAACAATGTTGGAGACTTCTCAAATTATTAAATGATACATGTATATATGCATTCCACATATTACTTCATTATGTAGAAGTAGAAATGATTATCAAATACACAATGTATCTCTGACTCTGTGGACCTAGTTAGAACATACTTATGTGTACAAGGAAAACTATTTAGTTAGACGCCACAAAAATGCATGATTAGTAGTTAAAAGTCAAATAGATTACTACATAAATGAATATGATATAATAGAGAGGCTAGGATAAGCACCAAGGACAATAAGTCTTTGGTCTTTCACATAGAAACTTTGGCATAAAGCTATTTTAAGATTCAAGTAACTATGCGTTAACATCAGAATTCAAACAAACTCGTATAATGTATATGTTACGTAACAAAAAAAATCTCGACAAGAGGAAGCGTTAATTGGGTTCGAGTAATTTACTTTCACTTTGCACGTTCATATACCACAACCGACTGAATGAAAACGAAGACATATCTGATAATATCTGATAACAAGCAAAACTAGGATACAAATACCTTTGTAAAGAAAGAAAAATAAGTGCCGACCAATTGTTTTGACAGAAATAAAAATGTTTGTTTAGGTCATTAGGTCAACTAATGTTTTGTGGAGAATGAGTGGTGCAACTTGCGCACTTCATACCAAACTCCAAGTTTTGTCTCACAACGAGGATATTGCAAATCACAAGCAAAGCGAGGTTTTCACGAATGTTTTCTTTTTTTTTTTTTGAAAAGAAAAAAACAAAATGTAGTTTTCAAGGAGACGATATATCGGAGAATAATATTATTATTGATCCCTTTGGTTTTGCACAAAAGAGAAAGAAAGTCCGATTCTTTGCATTATTGACATTTTTGTGTGCAACCATATGCTTCAAGAATCACCGATGTATAACATGTGATCACTTTCAGATGGAAATAAGGACAGTCTTGGTATTACCTAAAATGTATAGTGTCTTACCCATCTACCTAATTATCTCCTATATTTTGATATCTAGTGCAAAACCCTTAATAATATCTTGTTTCTTAAAATTATTAATTAAAATAGACCAAATTTTAAAATTCAGCCATTGGCCTCTTAAATTATAGGCACGGCACTGTATGTGTTCATAATCAAACGCTTATAAAGATAGAATCGAGCATATGTCAGTGTCATGGAATGGACCTATGGACCTATGGTACTACAAAAGTTCACGATTTCTTTGTGTCTTATTCGAAAAATCATTATTTTTCTCCTAGCTCCCTCGTCCGTCAATAGAGTTAAAAATAGAATTAGAAACAAAATAAATACTATATACCAACCATGGGAACATATACATAAATAGATAAACACAATCTCGGAATTTATCACCCAAAAATACATTTTAGCAGCTAGATATTCGTATTTTTTTTCTTGGACAATCTTTTAATTAATTTGTAACTAGATTCGACTCACCTAAAGGACGGAAATTGATTTGTCAAATTTTAAGTTTAATATATGTTAATTTGTGTATATAATATTATAAATATTTTTGTGTAATATTTATATATATATATTATATTAAGAGATAACCAAAAATATTTTAAAGATGTTATTGGTTAAGTTCAATTGATCTATGCGGTTAAGATTTGGTTTAATTTAAGTTGGTAGGTTGTATTTTATAAGAGATGTGAAATATTCTAGTAACAACTATGAAAGAGTCCAAAATTTAAATGACAACTTCAAATATTAGATAAAAACCAATCCCTCGATTAATAGAATAGATTATATTCTTAATACATTTTCCTGTTGTGTAGTATTTTTCGTGGGGACTACAGACCTACTGTGAATCTATCTAGTACTTTATACTTTAATAGGACAGTGAATGCAACAAGTTGAGTCCTCCGAAACCCCACATGCCAAAGGTTTTTAGAATAATGAAAATGCCAGCCCATGACCTGCCAAATTAATTTAATTGTGATGAGTCAACAATGAGTAGATGCCAACAATGTTGGAGACTTCTCAAATTATTAAATGATACATGTATATATGCATTCCACATATTACTTCATTATGTAGAAGTAGAAATGATTATCAAATACACAATGTATCTCTGACTCTGTGGACCTAGTTAGAACATACTTATGTGTACAAGGAAAACTATTTAGTTAGACGCCACAAAAATGCATGATTAGTAGTTAAAAGTCAAATAGATTACTACATAAATGAATATGATATAATAGAGAGGCTAGGATAAGCACCAAGGACAATAAGTCTTTGGTCTTTCACATAGAAACTTTGGCATAAAGCTATTTTAAGATTCAAGTAACTATGCGTTAACATCAGAATTCAAACAAACTCGTATAATGTATATGTTACGTAACAAAAAAAATCTCGACAAGAGGAAGCGTTAATTGGGTTCGAGTAATTTACTTTCACTTTGCACGTTCATATACCACAACCGACTGAATGAAAACGAAGACATATCTGATAATATCTGATAACAAGCAAAACTAGGATACAAATACCTTTGTAAAGAAAGAAAAATAAGTGCCGACCAATTGTTTTGACAGAAATAAAAATGTTTGTTTAGGTCATTAGGTCAACTAATGTTTTGTGGAGAATGAGTGGTGCAACTTGCGCACTTCATACCAAACTCCAAGTTTTGTCTCACAACGAGGATATTGCAAATCACAAGCAAAGCGAGGTTTTCACGAATGTTTTCTTTTTTTTTTTTTTTTGAAAAAGAGGTTTTCCTGAATGTTCATATCTTTTTTTGCTAAATAATGAATGTTCATCTCTATGTGTCCGTTTGTGTCGGCTAAAGTAGCCAAAGATCGTATGTGTGTTTGCAAAGCGATTTAATAAAACGTTAACTTTGTTTTATTCTTTCTTAACTTCTTGAGATCTTTCTTATGCTTTGATCTCTTTATATAGGAGTTAGCTTTTCCTATTACATAATGATCTAGGAACTTAACATAAACCTAAACCTAAGAAAAAGGAAACTTGTCTTTATCCTTAATCTTTAACATTATTCAACTTTAACATAAAGAATAACTTGTTACCAAGTAACCTTTGAAGCTTATCCAACATTCTCCTTCTAGCTTCAAGCCATCTTTGCTTAAGTCTTGAACTTGAATCAGCTCCCTCATCTCTTTGAACTTGATTCTTGCTAAAGCTTTAGTTAAGATGTCCGCTTCGCTTTGTTCGGTACATATTCCACATCGATCTCGCCTTGCTCCACTCGTTCTCGAATGAAATGAAACCTCTTGTGAATATGCTTGCTCCTTCGTGAAACACGGATTCTTCGCTAGTGAGATAGCTGACTTGTTGTCCACTCGAATCGTTGTCTTCTTCAGTTCTTTTCCCGTAATCTCACTTATCAAATCTTGTATCCAGATCGCTCGCTTTGCTGCTTCGTTGTCGCCATATACTCGCTTCGCAAGAGCTTAAAGATACCGTGGTCTTGCTTCGTGAGCACCAAGTTATTGGCGTTTCTCCTAGACAAAACAAGTGTCCCGTCGGCTTCTTCCATCGTCCGGATCGGTGTTGTGACTACCGTCATCAGATCCCACGAAGTTTCATTGATCCACCTTGCTCGTAAGATAACCCGCACCGACCGTTCCTTTAAATACCTTAGACTTGCTTCAAGGCGTTGCAGGACGCTTCGTGAGTGCATATATCTACTCAAGATTCCCACCGCGTAACACATGTCCGGTCTTGAATGCATAAGATATCCGAGACAGCCAACTCTTCTTCGATAAAGTGTAGCATCATCTCGGTTCGCCGAGGCCTTTTGAGAGTTGCAGACCGAACTCCATCGGTATACATGTTGCTGCGGCCGCTCATCGCAGCTTCCTCCAACACTCTCCTCATGATGCTTCTTGGTTAATCATGATACACCTAGACTCGCTTTTACTTCCAACCCGAGATAGTAAGTTAACAGACCCAAATCGACATCTCAAAGTTCTTCGACATGTTCTTCTTAAACTCGAAATTTCCTTCAGAGTCTCCCAGAACAAACAAGTCGCCAACGTGATATAGCCACGATAAGAATCTTTCCTTTATCATCCTTTCGGTAATTTTCTTTTGAACACCTCTTGAACCCTAGTTGCTTCAGAGTTCGATCAAGCTTTATGTTCCAAGCTCGTGGAGCTTGTTTCAACCGCATAAGGCCTTGGAGAGTTTGAAAACCTTATGCTCTTCTCCCTTCTTTTCAAACCCTTCAGCTGTGACACATAAACTTCTTCGCTTAACTCACCATGTAAGAACGCTGTCTTGACGCCTAGATGGTGAATCTCCCACTTGTTCGCAGCAGCCTAACCCAATCAGAGTCTTATGGTCTCTAATCGAGCCACGGAGCAAATACTTCGCCAAAGTCGATACCATGTTCTTGTATCGTAACCTTTAGCTACGAAGTCTCGCTTTAAACTTGTTGATAGATCCATCGGCGCTTTTTGATCTTGAAGATCCACTTGAGGCCGATGATCTTTGCTCCAGCTGGCTTGTCTATTAGCGTCCATGTCTTGTTTATGTTGATAGAATGGATCTCGTCTTCACATGCCTTCGCCCATCTTTTATCTCCCTCGCTTTTGAAATTCTTTGGCTCATCGTTGATATCATGAAGCAACAGCTCACATTCTATCTCAGCAAGTAAAACGTAGTCATTAAGGTAACTAGGTTTGCTTGTTTGACGAAGCCGCCTTTGCTTCGCGGTCGAGCTTTGATCGCTTCTTCTTCTTCGTTGTGTGTTACATCGGGTTCTGCGTGTGTAACACCTGCTTTCGCCTTCTTTCGCTCGCTTTCTGCATCCGTGGTTTCTTCTTGTTGTGTGCTGGCTATAAACGGACCCTTCCCTTCGCTATACCAATCCCCACGCCATACGGAACATGCCGAGTCGTCTTGACCTTCCTTAGCTGCTCCCTTCCAATTCCAACAAGTCTTCGTCGAAGATTACGCCCCGACTTACGACTATCCTTCCGAGTAGGATTATAAAGTCGATAAGCTTTCGTGCGGGTTCGATTCGAGATGGACAAGAGCTTGAGAACGATCATCAAGTTTCCTTAGATGAACTGAATCTACTTTGGCAAGAGCAACACACCGAAAACTCTCATGTGACTTACGTTAGGCTTTCTTCCCTTCAAGCTTTCGTGATGGAGTTTTATTCTTCAAAGCTCAAGTAGGAACTCGATTGATCACATATGTTGCGGTCGCACGGCTTCTCCCCACATGTAATTCGGTACCTTCATAGTTTTCAACATGCTTCGTGTCATCTCCATTAAAGTACGATTCTTCTCTCCACAACTCCATTCTTTGTGGGGTATATGGTGCTGTTAAATGGCGCGATGCCATGTTTGTTGCGAAGTCTTGGAAATCCTTTGACGCGGAATTCTCCTCCTCGTCCGCACGGAGTGTTCCAATTGTCTTGCTTGCATCCTTCTCAACAAGAGTTTTAAAACTCTTGAATCTGTCAAAGGCTTCACTCTTTCTTTCAACAAGATAGACCACATATATCTCGCATACCATCAACAATGACGAAGATATACTTGTTGTGAGCTTGTGTTTCCGGCGATATGGGACCGCAAAGATCCGCTGCGGTAATAGTTCGAGAGCAACCGAAGATCTATATGCCGCTACAGAAAATCAGGACGCCGCTTGTTTGCCAACCAAACACGAGTCACACAGCTGCTTCTCTTCATGTATTTCGTGCAAGCCACGAACCATATCATGTTTTGCCATGTCCCTTATTGTCTTGAAGCTTATATGACCAAGACGTGCATGCCATCTCCATGGTTCCTCCTTGATTTTGCGAGTAGACAAGTAGGTTTACCGACCTTGAGTGATATCTTATACAAACGATTAGAAGTTCTCTCGAACTTTCACCAAAAGTCCGCTTGGATCTCTCAAGGTGAGGTAATTCTCTTTCATCCTTATGTCACACCCTTGTTCAGTTGCTTGACCCGGACTTAGTATGTTACTTCTCAAGTTTGGTATGTAATATATGTCGGTTAGGAGCTTCGTTCCCCGTCTTGGCTTCAAAGAGGATAGATCCTTTGCCGCTTATATCTACATACGAGCCGCTCGAACTTGACTTTTCCTTTGATGTTCTCGTTGAGCTCGAGAAGTAAGACCTTTCACCAGTCATGTGATTGCTCGCGCCGTTGTCTAGATACCACATACCATCTTCTTTCTTGCTTGGTTCTAGTGAATTCGTAAGACCTTTTCTTCGTTGAGATACACAACTTGATGCATGTATAACGCAGCTTCGCTACCTCTCGCTCTCGCCTTTATTTAGCTCTTGTTTCTCTTCTTTCTTCTCGGGACACACAGATTTGAAGTGACCCTTCTTGTTGCGGTTGAAACATATGATCGTGAGTAATCCTTCTTCTCACCGGTGTTACTTCTACCTCGTCCTCTTCCATCGTTTCCTCCTCGACCACGCCCACGGTTCGAGCCTCTTCCACGCCCTGTTGAGCTTCCTTGACCATTCGAACCTTCGAGCTGGAGAATAAAAGATTTTCTTGTTGCCCTTGAGTTTCCTTTCGTTTGACTCGTTCTTCATATGCTTTGAGTCTCCCAATCACGCCTTCAACGTAGTATTATTCAAGTCTAGCATTTGCTCTAAAGATGCAGTCATGTGAATAAACTTGAACGGTAAACTATCAAGGAACTTCTTCACAATCTTTGATTCTTCTATGCTCGTCCCAACGTAGCTGCTCTTGACTTTAGTTCCGTTATTCGCAGAAGTCATCGATGGTTTCGATTCATTCATGCTCGACGATCGAACTCGTTCATCAACGCCTCAGACGAGCTATCCTCACACGCCAGCACCGAGATTCCTTGTCTTGATGGCTTCCCAAATATCTTTAGGGGAGTCGCCTTCCTCGATCTGTAACACCGGTTCTCGTAGAGATTGGTATACAGAGCTGTAGCGATGTCGTTCTTCTCTTCTTCATCTCAGACGGATCAACGGCTTGCCACGCCTTATGAAGTTTTAACAAAACCTTCATCCTCTTCGCCAAACCAGATAGTTCGATGTGTTAAGCATTGAATGACTATCGCACTCGAACTCCTTCTTTTTCCGAGTGACTTCATCTCTATCAATGCTTTCAGATCAGCCATGGATACTCCTCTTTCACTTCGCAATCACAGAAATAACCTGATGCTCTGATACCAAATAAAGTAGCCAAAGATCGTATGTGTGTTTGCAAAGCGATTTAATAAAACGTTAACTTTGTTTTATTCTTTCTTAACTTTTTGAGATCTTTTTTATGCTTTGATCTCTTTATATAGGAGTTAGCTTTTCCTATTACATAATGATCTAGGAACTTAACATAAACCTAAACCTAAGAAAAAGGAAACTTGTCTTTATCCTTAATCTTTAACATTATTCAACTTTAACATAAAAAATAACTTGGTTACCAAGTAACCTTTGAAGCTTATCCAACATCGGCTTGACTCGATTTTTTTCTTTCTTTCTTTTGAACTTTCTACTAATTTAACGTAGAATCAAAGATGAATATTTGATACCGAAAATTATACAAAACATAATTTAATCAACCAACACGACTATCCGTTATTTTTCCATCACGAAACCTAACCAAAAGTGGACGTGCTTTGGATTCTTACCAGAATTTAGAACGATGATTCTGCCTTATTAAAATTTAAATGTGCAAATAATTAGTAATCAAGTCCGTCAGCAATTTCTAAGATTTTTGAATTTAATCCAAAATATTATCCCATCCATGGATTTTACACTTTGAATTTCTTTTTCTTTACGTTTTATATTGTCCTAATCGTTTTTGTTTTGATTTGTCCTAATCGTTTTTGTTTTGATTTGTTTAATCTGGAGCCTGGAGGTATACGCCGAAGTCTAACTAATTTTTCAACAGAACAGCACCGACGACTAGTTCGATCATAAGTTACTAGTGAGATCTAAGATATGACCCATCTTATTTTAACTAAGAGTAACAACTCAGCTTTTGGCAAAATTTACGTGAGTGTTAGACCCATATATTCTAATTCTGAACTCTGTCTCACTCGAAAGCTATGGCCAGTTTAGTGAAACATGCCATTACCGCCTACCAAGACGTTACTGAAGAAAGTCAACGTAAACTCTTAGGAAATTGATCCATTTCCCAACCGACCAACACGTGGATGCTGACTCTCTCGACAAAGTTTGCTTACAAACCTGAAACCTTACTCTTGGTTAAATATAATGGGCCTAACCGTCTAAGCTAAGATATTTGACTAATAACCCAAGTTAGAGATTGTGTAATGGCCCATCAAATGTCCATATAATAAAAACCCACTAGTCGGGCAGGCTTGCTCAATCTAAACCGGTCTATTTTATATTCTGATCCGGTTTGGTTTAATTATAAAATAATTTATTTTGTAAAGAGATTCTTTAAGACAAAACAATCTGAAACACAAGAGAATCACATTCTTCGAAGATCACTTCTCTCCTTCTCAGGTAACAAAGTTTCCGATCATGCAATAATAAAGTTCGAGTCTTTATCGAATTCTGAATCTCAATTCTCTTGCTTTGTTTCGTTTCCAGATTACCCATTAGAACAGGATCACTTGTAGAAAAGGTAGCGAGAGATGGGACAAGGCGATCGAGAAGTCAAAAAGAGAGTTGCTTTCATCCTGATCGATGGTCTAGGAGATGTCTCGATACCGAGACTAGGCTACAAAACTCCTCTACAGGCAGCAAACGTACCCAATCTCGACGCAATCGCATCAGCTGGTATCAACGGTCTGATGGATCCAGTGGAAGTTGGATTGGGATGCGGTAGTGACACAGCTCACCTCTCTCTGATGGGTTATGACCCGAGAGTGTATTACAGAGGACGTGGCGCCTTTGAGTCGATGGGTGCAGGGTTAGCAATGTCACCTGGTGATATAGCTTTTAAGGTGGTGTTATGAATCTGTCTCTCCATCATTTTGTAGATTCTTTTGTTAATCTTACAGGTTTGAGAATAATGGAACACTGTTTCATACTGTGAATGTTTTCTTTATGTAGTCTAATTTTGCGACATTGGATGAGAGTTCTGGAGTTGTTGTGAGTAGGAGAGCTGATAGACATTTTGAAGAAGAAGGGCCTATACTTTGTGCTGCTCTTGATGGCATGAAGCTTCCTTCATTCCCTGAGTATGAAGTGAGAGTCAGGTGCAATATGTTATGTTACTAAGTCTCTTTATGACACTTTGGTTTGTGTTTTGGCTAAAGGAAGATTTTCTTGTACAGATATGCAACGGAACACAGATGTGGTGTGGTTGTGAAAGGGCCAAAGCTTAGTGGGAACATATCTGGAACTGACCCTTTGAAGGACAACCGTTTGCTTCTTGAAGCTAAACCTTTGGATGAATCAGAGGAAGCTAAGCACACAGCTAAAGTTGTGAACGAGTTGTCCAGGGAGATCTCACGCATTCTTGTTTCTCACCCGGTTAATGCAAAGAGAGTTGCACAGGGCAAGAACATTGCCAATCTTGTCCTTCTACGAGGCTGTGGCATTCGAATCGAGGTATGTGTGTTTTCAGTACTTCAAAGAGGTTCTGTGTATATATCTGTAATGGTTTTTTTTTGTTGTGTGTGTATAAAGGTTCCTCCTTTTGAAGAGAAGCATGGTTTGTGGCCTTGTATGGTAGCACCAACAAAGATTATAGCTGGACTTGGTATGTCACTTGGTATTGACATTCTTGAAGCTCCTGGAGCCACTGGTGATTATAGGACACTTCTCACGTCCAAAGCAGTTGCTATAGCCAATGCACTCTCAGCTCCTTTGAATCCTTGTCCTAATGTCTTTGTACCGGGAGAGGACGGGCATAAACCGGGAAGGTCAGAGGGTTATGATTTTGGGTTCCTTCACATAAAGGCTATAGATGATGCTGGTCATGACAAGGCCACAATGTTCAAAGTTAGAGGCTTAGAAGCTGTGGATAAGGCGATACGTCAGCTTGCTATGCTGTTATGGCAAGCTGAAACTTCTACAAATTATCAGTACTTCTTGTGTGTGACTGGTGATCATTCAACTCCAGTTGAGTATGGAGACCATAGCTTTGAGCCTGTCCCATTCACAATGTGCCGGCTAAGAGAGTTTGTGGCCGCGGTTGGAGGAGAATCAGCCTTGTTAGAGACGTCTCTGGATCCTTTTCCACTTCCGACGGTGGTGGAATCTGGTGAAGATGTCGCTGGAAAAGAGGAAGACGGTGGGAGGAGGGAGACTCCTGAAGCGGTTGGTGGAGATTCAGTTGCGGAGTTGAATGAGATTGCAGCTGCAAGAGGGTGTCTTGGCCGTTTCCATGGTGGTGAAATGATGGGAGTCATCACCAAGTTTCTTAAGGTAGATGCATGAACTTGGTAGAATTTTGCATTTTGTTTTATGAGAGTTTTGGATTTGCAGAAAGTGTAATAAAAGTGTCAAACTCTGATTACTTCAGTTTAGTTTTGTCCTTTAAGCTCTGACTATTTGAAGCATGTGAGAGTGCAAGACGGGTTGGCATGTTCTCTTACTCTCTGGCTTCTTCATGTGTTTGTTATAAACTTATAATAAGAGGAGTTTGCAAGAGTATACATTATGTTGTTGTAGAGAGTGACAGATAACTTGTGGAGAAAGAAAGTTCAGGTGAAAGGAAAGCTTCTAGTGAAGTGAGTAAAATTCTTGGTTTACGTAAAGGGCAAGCTTCTAGTGAAGTACCATATGCAACCAACAAAAAGAATTGGCAATATAAACCTCCAAACATATATAACATGTGTTAATGTCATAAATCTCATCAGTCATATGAAAATGAAGATGATAAATTTTCATAAATCAATTTATTAGTTATATACTTATACATCTAACATTTTGTTTTCCCGATTTGACATTTCTTCTTCTTTTCTTTTTTAACGACACTCAATCTCACCTTTCTTCAAAATGTTGATAAACACTATGGTTTGTTAGTAACAGTTCCGCATCTCAATTCGACACGTTCGTTTCTACCAAACCAAGTACAACAGACTACACAACCCAACGTCCCAAAAGAAAAAAGACTAATTATGTGAAAATATTTAAGGAATTTGAGTCATTTATCGCTAAATGGTTTTTAAAAGTCTATGATAAACATAAATTTAACATAATATTATATTAGAGTCTAAACACATGTTTATCAATCCGAATTAAAATCTGATTTGGTCCATCGAAAGAGTCTTGATCAATTTTAAACCGATTTGAACCAATTTGTCTAGGACGTGAACTGATGCTTACACTTGGATATTATCAAAATTAATGGTTATATGAACAACAATTTCAAGGAAGGCTGTAAGAATACAAGCTTCCATTGATGGGATATGAATAATATATAAGAGATTTGAATCCATCCATTTATCACCAATTAGTTTTAAGTTGAAATTTTGTGGTAAGTCTAATTTTAAATATTAGATAGACATTTTATCGAAGGGAAAATAACAAAGGAGGGGAATGTGACTCGTGAGGAACGGCTCTTGGGGCAGTGACTTGTCCATAAAGTCTATACTTATGGGACCACATCGCTACAGCCATGTGACCACGATTCCGCAGCCAACTCGCATTGTCTCTCCTCGTGGACCCTTCCCTAAAAGTCGTCCTTTGCTTCTTCTTGATATTATCGTGCGCATTTAACTGTCAAAGAAAATATAACCCTTTTTGACAACAATTGTGTCAACCTTTTTAATATGGTTTAATGTTACGGTTTGCATATATTTAATTTCTCTTGTAGTTATCGCTAATATCGCATCGGTGTAGTGCTAATCTGGTTTTCTCTTCCCCTCCCAATATTTAGATTATCATGGCCGTCTTTGCTTCAAGGTTACGTCAACGTCACCAACCCATTTCTATTTGGCGGTGTGTGTCTGTGTCTTCTTATCTCACAATATATAATAACAAACTGAATATATAAAAAAAAAAAAAAAAAAGCTTAGAATGGATGTAAGAAATTAACCGATACGTTGGTCTTTAGTTTGTTAAACATTTAAATCTATACTTGAAGGTTGGTTGTTGACGCAAAGCTGGCGAAGAAGGAAGACGAGATCAATACTTACAGCAAGGTGAGTGTAGTTGGAGTATAGGCAAGCACATAATTGCCCCTTTTTACGCCGGAAAATCTAAGTCCAAACCAAACCATAAAGCTCACGTAATAAATAACTACAATAGTCTGGTATGTACAATTGTACGTGTAGATAGTTAGATGCACACAACCCACTCGTAAAGAGTATGCATGTGCTCTTTGGATCAGATCACATCCGTACTTGTTAAATTGCTTAAATTTGTTTTGGATAGATGTAATAAAGATGATCCGATAGGATAAAAAGTTAAAAGCAATTTATAGTTGGGGTAGTTAATTAGGTTATCTGGATTACCTATTTCAATATTAAGAAAACATATTAAGTTTTAGTCATTTCAATATGGAAAAACATATTAAATTTTAGTTATAATTTTTTTGATTAAATATTAAGCAAACATATGAAATTTTTCATTATAAATGCATTATATTTATGATTATTAGAATTCTCATTTGAGATGTAATTTAAATTTTCTAATTTAAATAAAATAAATACAACTAAAAATCAAAGGACACAAACACATGTGAGAATGTAACAAAAATTGTTTTAGTTAGTTCGATACTAAATAAACCTGTATTTGGTTCTAGAAAGAGAATTTTTTGAATTTTTTTTGGATATCTTATGTTTGAAAAAGATAAACGATGATGATAACTGAATGATATTTTTCTTCTTTCTTAACAACATAAAATTTAAAGGTAAGAATTTCGATTTTGATGGATACATTCACATTTGAAACTAAATTCAGATTCATCCAACATAAACAATCAGTCAAGGTGACTTATAATCTTGTGTTTACGGATTATAATCCAAACTGAACATTGCAATCATAAAAGTCTGTTTATCTTGTAGTCGTTCACATGCCATTTTCACTATCACTGTGGAGCAGATGCGCAAGATCAACACAGATTCTCCGGAAAACGATACCTACAATGGGAGCTTGAAAGAAGAGTATCTATGTGCTAAGCTGCACCTAGTAGACCTTGCCGGTTCAGAACGAGCCAAAAGAACTGGCTCTGACGGCATGAGATTTAAAGAAGGTAAGTGTTCTTCTGTTGCATTTTGTTTTTTTTAGACCATTAGTAAAAGTCTTCTTGATCACTGTGCTTTTCATCAGGAGTACACATAAATAAAGGCCTCCTTGCGCTTGGTAATGTCATCAGTGCTCTAGGAGATGAGAAAAAGCGTAAAGACGGTGCTCACGTTCCTTACAGAGACAGTAAACTTACACGCCTTTTGCAGGTTATATATTTGTTTTCAGATTTCTTGAATATATCACATTGTTCAGTGTTTGCTTCTTTCTCAAAACTTTTGCATGTGAAAACTCTTCTAGGATTCTCTTGGAGGCAACAGCAGAACTGTGATGATAGGTAACTACTTTTGTATGTAAACTTTAGTTAGTGCTCGTTTAGTTTCTCTAATGCTTGTTATTCTGGTTCCAGCTTGTATCAGTCCTGCAGATATAAATGCTGAAGAAACTCTCAACACTCTTAAATATGCAAACCGTGCTCGAAACATCCGGAACAAACCTGTTGTAAGCTATTATGTTATTGTCATGTCAATCCAAGAGATTAACTATTGTCTGAAATTACATAACTGATATGGTTAAAAACAGGTGAACAGAGATCCTGTGTCCAGTGAGATGCTGAAAATGCGCCAACAGCTCGAATACTTGCAGGCAGAGCTCTCCTTAAGGAATGGAGGATCCTCATGTGCACAACTCGAGGTATGTTGAACTGGTCACTTATGAAAACATTGTGGAGTATAGAGGCTAAGAGTGTGTGTGATGGTGTAGGTTCTTAAGGAAAGGATTGCTTGCCTTGAAACTGCCAATAAAGATCTTTGCCGGCAACTTCATGAGTACCGAAGCAGATGTGGTGGTGTAGAGCCTTCTGACAAAGACTTTAAAGACATACAAGCTGTAATCTTCTAACAGATACATTTTTATGACATGTGAATACTTTGTTATTAGATATGAAATGTTGGATTGTTTGGCGGTAGGATGAAATCGTCGCTTCTGTCAGACCAGATGGGCTGAAAAGGAGTTTGCACAGTATAGAGTCGTCCAATTATCCCATGGTTGAAGCCGCAATAGGTAAAAGAAAGATTCTAAAACTAAAAGACAGAAGTGTTACTGAAGGAAAAGAGTTTTATATTGTACACAGGTGATTCAAGGGAAGTAGAAGAAGAGGCAAAGGAGTGGCAGCACAAGCTTTTGCAGAATAGCATGGACAGAGAGTTGCATGAACTGAACCGCCGTCTAGAGGAAAAAGAGTCTGAAATGAAGCTCTTTGACGGCTATGATCCAGCTGCGTTAAAGCAATATTTTGGAAAGAAAATTGCGGAGGTGGAGGATGAAAAGAGATCTGTTCAGGTGGAATAGATTTTTGCATTGGTGCTCAGGTGGAAGTTTCAACATATAATGAGTTGCTGAACTGTTTTGTTCTTTCAGGAAGAGAGAAACCGTTTGTTGGATGAAATTGAGAACATTGCTTCTGATGGCCAAGCTCAGAAGCTGCAAGATGTTCATGCTCAGAATCTAAAATCCCTTGAAGCACAGATTCAAGAACTTAAGAAAAAGCAGGAGAACCAGGTTCAGCTACTGAAGCAGAAACAGAAGAGTGATGACGCGGCCAAGAGGTTACAGGATGAAATCCAGTCCATCAAGGCACAAAAGGTATAGAGACTCATGTCACATCTTCTCTTTGAAAATGCATTTGGTTTGATTCTCTTCCTTGGATATATAGGTTCAGCTGCAGCACAGAATGAAACAGGAAGCAGAACAGGTTCGACAGTGGAAAGCCTCCAGGGAGAAGGAGCTTTTGCAGGTACCAGTTTAGCTAACTCCTTTTGCTGATCTTAGATCTTAACTGTACCTTTAAATTGATACATACACTGCCTAACACAGTTACGTAAAGAAGGGAGAAAGAGCGAGTATGAAAGGCATAAGCTGCAAGCTTTAAACCAGCGCCAGAAAATGATAAGACCTTGAGTAATGTTCCATGGTCTCTGAAAAATCAGAAAAAAAAAGAAGATTCAGCTATAGAAATTAAGGAAAGTTTACACTCTCTCAGGTTCTTCAGAGGAAGACAGAGGAGGCTGCAATGGCTACCAAGAGATTGAAAGAGTTGTTGGAAGCTCGGAAATCATCTCCTCGTGAACACTCAGGTATGCCCAATAAAGAGTTTTTGTGCTTTTGAGATTCTAAGTAAAACACTATTTATGCAGGTGGTACAAATGGCTTTGGAACAAATGGTCAGGTGAGGATTGACCTTAGTCTATGTTTTGTAGTTTGTATCATTATGATTCTTTGAAAATCTAAATCATTTCACACTCTTTTAGACCAATGAGAAGTCGCTGCAACGTTGGCTAGATCATGAGTTGGAAGTCATGGTAAATGTGCATGAAGTGCGTCATGAGTACGAGAAACAAAGCCATGTGTATGTCCCAGAGTACATTTAGCCTTTGCAATAAGTTTATCATCACAAGGTTACTGATTATGCTTGTGAATGTGATGATAATTTCAGACGAGCTGCTCTGGCGGAAGAGTTGTCTGTGTTAAGACAAGTGGATGAGTTTGCGGCGAAAGGACTGAGTCCTCCAAGAGGAAATAATGGATTTGCTAGGTACTTGTTTTTCTTACATGAACTTTCTAAGTTCTGCTACTGTTCTTATTCACAAGTTTATGTTTTCAGGGCATCATCGTTGTCACCTAATGCAAGGATGTCTCGAATATCTACACTTGAGAACATGCTGGGGATATCTTCCAACTCTCTAGTAGCTATGGCGTCACAACTATCTGAAGCAGAAGAACGAGAGCGTGCTTTTACAAACCGTGGCCGTTGGAACCAGCTACGGTCAATGGGAGAGGCTAAGAACTTGCTTCAGTACATGTTCAACTCTCTTGCAGACACAAGGTACCTTTTAGTCTCCAACGTAAAAGCTAGTCTCCAAATCAATATTTTTCATGACTTGCTCCATGCAGGTGCCAGTTATGGGAGAAAGATGTTGAAATAAAAGAAATGAAAGATCAGTTCAAAGAGATCGTTGGTCTTCTGAGGCAGAGTGAGCTGAGAAGGAAAGAAACAGAGAAGGAGCTTAAATTAAGGGAGCAATCACTTGCAACTTCCTTAGATTCATCTCCACTTGTAAGATCATGCCACCTTTCTTGCTCAGTTCGGTTTTGGTTAGTGAAATAACGCATGAAATGTATACGGAACACCACCGAGTTCAGGGAAACATTTAGCTGAAGACATGATCACACCTTCTCCAATGACCATGCCAGCACAGAAACAGATCAAGTTCACTCCAGGGGTTGCCAACGGCAAAGTGAGAGACTCTGCTGCATTTATTAACACAAACAAGAAGGTTGAACTCATTACATTCTACCTCCTTGAGACTATGACGGACTAAGATTCTTATGTACTTTTTGTTTTGGTGCAGATGGTACCAATGGGACAAGTATCAATGAGAAAACTAGCAGCGGTAGGACAACAGAGTGGGAAACTTTGGAGGTGGAAGAGAAGTCATCACCAGTGGATTGTTCAGTTCAAATGGAAGTGGCAAAAGCCATGGAGGCTCTCTGAGTGGATTAGGCACAGCGACGAAACACTTGTCAGGACTAAACCTCGACATAAGGCTCTGCCGAATAAGATCATGTGAATGGGTGCAGGTAATGAATCTTTCTTAAGATTATTTAAGCAACTTAGAGGAGGATAGCAGAAGGCTTTTTAGGAGTTAGATTGTTCTTTTTCATGTTGATAGAACTGACATCTTACATAACTAAAGAGAGTAAACTTCATCTTCAAGTTGCATATATTATTTGTCTGAAGAAACTTACAAGTTTATTGGTTTTGTTGTAAATGGTAAAACTTCTGTTTATGTGTTTATTCTTGTTCAAAGCTAACAAGTTGACCAACACAGTTCTTTAAGACTCAGACTCAAATGTTTTTGCTTCAAGCTTTTATTGATAAGCATAAGAAACATTACAAGTCCATAAGATGCTGAGTTATGAGACAGAGTTGTAAGTGTTACACATCTCCCATTAGATATTACAGCAGAAGCATTACACTGCGGTGTCTCATGTCATGACACAAAACAAAACTGCATCCTTGTATCACATACTACTACACCAGTACGCATAGTGTTCATCTCTCCTACGGACGCTCACAAGACCACCGCATTTCAAACAGATAAAGCTGCTACCGTCAGCAAAAGCATCAAGCATGACCTGTGACCTCCCGCTTTTCTCTAAAATAGAAATCCCACGAACATCGGCTGTAACTCTCTCTCTGGTGCCAAACAAGTCTGTTGTTGTTGTTGGCTGTGCTTCTGTGATGGCACACTCTGCAAATATAGAAGCCAGCTGATCTACGCTGGCTGTTTCTTGGATTCTACGCTTGTAGAGTTCACGGGTACGGTTGAGTATGTGAAGTACCGCCTCATCTCCTCCTTGGGTTCTCATTGCCATCACCACCTGTTCAAGAAATCAGAACAACATCATAAAGGGTCAATTGCCAGAGCACACACATAAAAGTGAACGATCTTCTAAAACATAAACACATAGGAGAAAGGGAGAGGAGAGAGGGTAGAAGGAAGGAAGGAAGGTAACCGCTTGGAGAGCTTGAGAAGGCTGGCATTGATCGACGAGCCTCCGAGCGGCGGAGAGCAAATCCCTGGCGCTGCTGGATGATGGTTTGTTGTCAAGAGCGAAAGTCTCACCACCGGAGTCTATTTCCATCGTCTCGGCTTTGAAATCACCCTTCATTTGCGTAATTAATGCATCTGCGCAGAGAAACAGAGTGGAGAATCCAAGAGAGACCAGAAGATTCTAGGAGGAGGAGTTGCGAAACTTCTTGTCGGATTTTACTATTTCCTTTCCTCGTACAAATTAATTAATTAATTTACCACCTCTCTTTTCATTCGGTAACACGTTATTTTCTGTTTTGTACCATTTTTTTTCAGTCTGTGATGCCCTTTAGTATTTCAAAAATAAATTAAATAAATAGTTTTACAAATAAAAAGTTAAAAAATAGTAACTACTAATGAAATACATATATCTGGTATTTTTTCTAGTTCTAAAAATGTTTAAATCATAATTTCAAATTATATTTTACAAAAAATAGAATGCCACATAATTTCAGATTATGTTTTACAAAAAGTAGAATTAGCATGCTACGAAGTAGAAAATAAAATTCAATTTTTTCATTGAATCTAATATGCTTAGGAAACGTGATCTATAAAAATAATAGTACTCTAAAAATATTTAGAATACACATTCCGTGCTTAATCTATAGCTCCAAAATATGTATAAATTGAAATCTACATGTTACTATAAATCTAAAACCTTTAGAAATCAAAATCTATATACTACTATAAATCTAAAAAATCTGTAAAAACTTTGTTCTACGGATTTATTGAATTTTATGGATAATGATAATCAATTCCAAAAATATAGGAAGAGAATATTTGGAAATATTCAGTTTCCTTATATTTAAAAAAATCGATTTTTCAAAAAAAAAAAATAATGATCTTATGATTTTTTTTGGAAATATTCATTTTCCTTATATTCAATTTTCTTTTTAAAAACATGATATATGGAAATATTCAGTTTCCTTATATTAAAAAAATCGACTTTTCAGAAAAAAAAATTAAAAAAATTATGATCTTATGGCTTTTTTTGGAAATATTCAGTTTCCTTATATTTAATTTTTTTTTTAAATAATGATACATGGAAATATTCAGTTTCCTTATATTTAAAAAATTGATTTTTCAAAAAATAATTAAAAAAAACGATTTTTCCAAAAAAATTAAAATCGATTTTAATCAATTTTTTTGATCAAAACATTATAATGATCTATTAATTGTACTTACGAATTTAAAATAAAATTTTGATTTATTAATTTTAATTATGAATTAAAAATTAAAATATAGGGGTATTATTGTCTTTTTGAAAATAATTAGTATAATGAGACATAAACTATATGAGATTAGTCTAATGAGACATAGTTACCATTTTTTTGGTCCAAAAAACAATTTTCCCAAAAAATAATTAACAGCAAATTAAAGATGTTCAGTTTAAATTTTGTAGTGAGTGAATGGCTTTAAGCTTATTACAACACTTTACACACATTGTGAACTTGGGCTACCTGATTGAATAAACCATTGATATCCCTTTGGACTATTATACTTGGTAAATTATAGGTATGTACTTACTCTCAGGACACTCAATTGGAAAGGACTTCGCTGGCAGCATCTATAGATGATCTTTACACGGACGGCACAGAAAAGCTTTCTCTGTCACTCAAATGTGTATTGTACAAGTAAGGAAACAAAAACAATCTTTCATGGTTTTAATCTTTTTTGGTTGCTGTGAATTGTAACCTCGGTTCTTTTTATTCGTTACAAGAAGATTGATGCTCCATTGAATGAGAGGGATGAAAGACTTCTAATGATGGTTCTACTACTTCTCCACCACAATGGAGCTGCGAAAATAGGAACAAGCTTCCAGTAAATTAAGGTAAATCATAAGAGAAACCCATTGTGTCAGTAGAGAATAGAAGTTCCAATTCTTCGAAATCAGGTTTTGATTTATCATGCAGGTCTGATTAATGTGTTTGTCACAGATTGTTCCCAACTCTGATTGTGCTATATACAATTATACAAGTGTTTATTGCAAGCTTTTTAATTATTTCTCTAACGATCTATAACTCTTTGGATGAAGATAAGACACTAAGAAAGATAATATACTAGGTACATTTTCACGTTCTAACTAGAGCTGAGGAAGTTTGCAAGGTAACTATCATATTATATAAGATACAGTCGTCATGTGCAAGATGTGGCCTAAACATAATTTTTCACTCATTGAATTTTCATCTCTTTTCATTTAGTGTTAGTTGGATTGCTAAGTAATTAGCAGGGTCTTATTACAATCTAAATTTGATGTCTTGTGTCATATATCTGTATTGCAATGTTTATTTTCTAATCCTGGGAAGGTTTGGCGATCAAATCGGATTGAATGAGAAGACTTTAGCTGATGGAGAAACAAAGAACTATCAAAGATAAATTTATAATTGTAAGAACTCTCACATGACATGGTCTGTAAAAAAGAATATTCTTTGCTTACAAAATCATTACAAAATTGCACTAACTCACTTTCCGATTTTTAGATTCTTTCTCCTTATTTGCAAAAGGTATATTACAATTCCTTTAATATTCACTTCAAAATTTCTATTTTATAAAATCATAAAATATGTTCCTGTTGAGTGTTAGTTGGTTGGCTAGTAATATTGTATGATTGAATGAATTATTTTCAAAATACTATTTTAGTGATAAAAACTAAAAATGCTATTTATGAGATTTGCCAAAAAAAATACAAGTTGCATTGAAACCAAAATAGCTGGGAGATTATTTTACTGTTCTGAGCACGTCTAAATATTCCTAACCTAATCATAAATTAAGGAATATGCTATTTTCGGGTTATAAATTTGCATTCTTTCAAACCCTTAGTGTGCTATAGGAAATTCAGTGGTATATTTTGATTTCATAAAAGAGATATCTCTTAGTAATGCTGCCGGTGTTGCAAAGAGGGTATATTTTGCGAAGAACAAAAACCAAGACACTGCTTTGCATGTTGCCTTAAAAGAGAAACATATGTTGGTCGCTTCCTGTTTGGTCTCAGCAGAGAAAGATGCGTCTTTCGTTGCCAACAGCGATGGGTTTTCTCCCTTGTACCTTGCTATAGAAGCTGGACAGGCAGATCTTGTGACAGCTATGTGTCACCAATCATCTGATCTACGTTCAAAGGTTGGAGGAAGATCCATCGTACATGCGGCATTGAAAGCTAAGAGGAAAGGTTTGTTGTTAATTGCCACTAAACATATATATAGACCTTAAAAATATATATATATATATATAGACCTTTAAGTTTCTTGTTCATGCATGGTACTCATATTATTTCTCGAACAGATATCCTTACTGCTTTACTCAGCAAAGATGCAAGTCTTATTGACTTGAGAGACGAAGGACGGACTTGTCTTTCTTTCGGAGCATCCATAGGATATTATGAAGGGATCTGCTGTCTCTTGGACAAATATCTAGACATGATTTACCTCAGCGATGATGATGGCTTGTTTCCCATTCATATGGCGGCCAAATATGGCCACGTCAAAATTCTTGAGGAAATACTTAAACGTTGTCCAGAGGCACTTGAGTTGCTTGACAAAGACGGTCAAAATATTCTTCACGTTGCAGCAAGGAATGGAAAACTTGAACCCATCAAGTTTATCCTAAGAATTTATAAGGATAAGAACAAGAAAAAGTTGATTAATGAACAAGATGTGGATGGAAATACACCGTTGCATCTAGCCACCAAAAATTGGCACGCTAAGGTTGTGAGTATGCTTACTTGGGACAATAGAGTTGACGTTAAGAAAACAAACAGCAAGGGTTTCACAGCTTTGGATGTCGCCGATGATAACATTGATTCAAACTATGTATTCCAGCAGGTAATATCTTTCTTCCATTCAAGGTTGTTTCAAACTATTTCAGGTTATGTGAAACTTTTTTTCATTAAACCCCAGTTTTTTTCTTTTCTCTTCCCTTTTATTCAACTAAAAAGAATCCTAGTTACTGGGGCGGGCATAATTTTTTTGAAAAATCAAATATTTAGCATTGTCAAGTGAAATAACAAATCAACAAATTTTATTATCTAGAACTCTGTAGAAAGTATCAAATATTATTATTTTAATATTTGTTTGCTACTTATCTCGTTAATTATGTGTTATTTGTTAGTTATTTTAGAGCATCAGCATCGTATGGTATTTTTACAAGTCTCTCAAAAATAATATTTTAATTAAATAATATATTTATTTTTTTAATCAGTTGAATAATTTAGTTACAAACATCTGTCTGAAACGTTTATTTTTTTAATATATTTTATTTTTTCTTCCGTGTTTACATAGTCTCTACAAGAAATGACGTTTCTTTCTTCTCTCTTCCTTATTTTAATTCTCTTTTCTTACTTTTTCTCACATTTTATGGTTTTATATTGGTGAAAGATTTATGCAAGAAACACTTGCTGCTCAGAGCATGTTTATTGGGGGTTTTTAGAATGGTTTTTTTAGCAGAATATAAAAAATCGTCTCTTAACTTTTAATTAAAAAAACTGAAAACCCATTCTTAAATACGTGTTATCCGCTAAAACGTATTCGCGTATTTGTTACTCACTAAAAAGTACTTTTTACTCGAGGGTAAAAGTATTTGTTACATATGTTTGTTTAAAAATACTTTCAGATAATCAAGTATTCTGTAGATATGTATTTGACTTTGACAAGTAAGGATTCAAGTCAAATTGTAGGTATTAAATTTTTTCGTGGCATTTGATATGACTGAGTATTTGATCCAAACAAGTCAAGTAAACCAAATTACTTTAACTAGCTTAACCCGAGTTTCCATGTGTTCCATTCTGATCTGCGTATTCGTATGTACAGAGATTGACTTGGTTGGCCTTGATGAGTGGTGGTACACCGAGGAGTCCAACTACAGATTATCGTAGAATATTCATGAAGTTAGCAGATGGTCGGAGGTACAAAGATCATGTCAATACTCTTATACTGGTTGCAACACTTGTAGCCACCATGACTTTTACTGCAGGATTCACATTACCAGGTGGTTACAACGGTTCTGCTCCCAACTTGGGAATGGCCGTTTTGCCCAAGAAAACAGCTTTCCAAGTCTTTCTTGTATGCGACACATTGGCAATGTACTCTTCCATCATTATTATAGTTGCTCTCCTTTGGGCACAGCTCGGTGATATTTATGTCATACTCAAAGCTTATTACTACGTCGCACTTCCATTTCTCGGACTTGCGCTCACATCAATGTTAATGGCGTTTATGGCTGGCACATATGCAGCGGTAAGCCACGTCCCTTTGCTTGGTTGCTTCGTTTTGGTTTTCGGTGTCATCTTCCTTCTGGTCTTGTTGCTGCTCCTTGTTCCTTATGTGGCTCCAGTTGGTAACATCCACACCTTTAGCGGACACCTTTTATACTACCCCTATTTCCTTAGGCTTTTGGCTGCTGGTGACAACCGCAACAATAATGACTTAGAGAATCCTGGCTAAGCAACTTTCAGGTTTCTTGTAAGTAACTCTGACCCCCAAATAAAACGTAACTTTCATGGTTATTGATGGTAATCATGTGTCCAATGTATGTACTGCATCGAGTGAATGAAGAAACGTCAGAGTTCCTGTTTCCAATATATATTTTCTGTTGAATGAAAGTGCAATATATGTTATGTTAATAGAATTGATTTGGTTAATTGTACTTAACTTTTCGGTAACTTATCCTATAAATTGATAGTTAAACATGTGTTTGAGCTGGAGTAGTGGAAATAGATGTATTATATTTCAAGAAGTGATTCAGCTTAGTCACAAATTTGTTGGGTCTAAACCAAACTTATTCATCAACCCAAAGTCACACAAAACATCCATTGCAATAAAAAGAAAAAACAAAAACACCAAATCAATAAGCGGTTCCCTCACACATAGAGAGTATTATTCAGGAAAAACTAAAAGCAACCACATGGTTTCCTCTCACAAAGAGAGAATGTTACTACAATACTGAAATCAAAACCAAAAGAAAAGCTCCAATAGATGTCGCAGACACACGACGAAGACCAACACATGCAAACCATATCAAGGCTTCTTCATTCTCCAACTCTTTCATTCTTCACCTGTGTTAATACCATTTTTAGATATTAACCTAACCGTTACACACAAAAAAAAAGACAAGACCAGGTTTGAAACTTTCAATAGATATCATTTACCTTTGGTAAAAGGATGCTTCTTCATTTAATTTCGAGTTTTCTTCTGCGTGACCCCGCTAGCCCCCGCAGGCTGGTTCAATCTTGGTGGTGTGCCATCGTCCTGAACCAGAGAAGGTGAGGACTCTATTGATTGCTACTCAGACTCAGACTCAGACTCAGACTCATCATCACTAACATCCAAATCCTCTTCTTCATCAAAGTCAGCCACGTCAAGCTGGTAACGAAGTAACCCTCCAATTCCTCCAAACCCGTTGCAAAACTGATCCCCTTCCTGCGACTTGTTGGTCACAAACTCCAACGCACAACCAAAACCTTTGTACTCGTCAGCCAGCCACTCCAGCAACAACACCTTGTCCTCCACGTCAAAGTCACTACCGACTTCATCGTCCTTGTTGAGATGCTTTATCACAGTCTCACCAGTCACGCTGCTCTTCAACACGTACCTGTTGATGTCAAGATTCTCCCATACGATCAGTGTCTCAACAGCACCAGAGTCCAAAGCGTTTAACGTGTCCTCCACGCCAACCACATACTTCCCCGTGCCCTGGTTCACCTCGTTCAAGTACTTTCCTATCAAAAGCTTCTCTTGAGCGAACTTCACATTCGCTAGGACTTCAGATGACTTCTTGATAGCCTCATTGAAACCACTCTCTCCTCCGCGCTGAACCTCCACCACGTTAAGTATCTTGGCTTTAAGCCGGGGATTAAACATACCTGACTGGCTTAGCTTGGTCTTGAAATCAGCTGAACCAGCAAGTATCAGACCAGAGACATTAGGCTGGTTTGTTGAAGTGTTGATGAAGTACTGCGTGGCGAGCTCAGCTGTTTTCCTCAGGTAGTTGTGGCGTCTCTCCCTACCCAGACGTTCAAACCTAAGTGCTGATTGTCCTCCTCTTCCGTGTTTCTGCGGTAGATCGACGGTAAACTTGTGGAGCACGTCACTGTTGTTACCACACAGAGTTCCAAAGAGAGTCCCCTTCCCGTCCATCACAATGAAACCAAACGTGTCATCTGACTCCAGCAACTCATTAAGAGCCTCCGTGTGAAACTTGTTGTCACAGAGATAGAGAGTGTTGTTGATGGGTCTGAAAGGCTCAAAGTCAATAGTAACCTTCTTCTCCTTGCCTTCTTCGTTGACCATGGTGCCAGTGTAGAGGAAGAGACCGTTGGGAGGGACCCTATTGTACAGCTTCAGCCTTTGCTGCGCGGAAGTAATGGCTCCCAAGACAGACAGGCGGTTGACTCTGCTCTTGATGTTTGACGCGGTTCCGTACTCATGGCACAACATCTTGGAGACACGAGAGATGCGATCACGTGGAGGCATGATGAGTGAGATCATGCTGGTTCCATTCCCCTTAGCAGCTTCAAGGGACTTGATCAGCTTCTTCATCTTCCAAATCTCGATGCTCTTGTTGTCGTTGTGATTGTCTCCCATGTTGACCTGCAAGAACAGAACACAGACAACAGCGACAGAAGCTAGTTAATATAGTGTATAGATTAAAGTCGCAGCAAAGCTCGTATAACAAAACAGTTCTTCGTTTTATTAAGTTTAGTAACTTGACTTACAACTAAACAACAAGCTAAATATATTTTCTTAGTAGTTCATCACAAACCGATGCCTAATTATATAGCTAGGATAGAAGTCCTCTATCTAGTAATAGGTCTTTCCTTTTTCCTATTGCACATATCTTTAGTTATCCTAGATACTTTAAGGATAACTTCTAGCCTAAGTAATGAAGCTTATCCAACATAGATAAGCATGTACATTAACAGATAGTTGAACTCAGGAAACAGAACTTAAAACTAGTGTTAGAGAAACAGAATCATCAAGCAATCGTTCTTCTTAATACTTAGGCTAAAGAACAAAACTATTACCAAAACGTAATTATAAAAAAAAGACAAGGGTATGAAGATCGGTAATCACCTTGAAGAAGCTACCGCTAAGGAGCACCGTACAATTGAGACAGAGAGAGATATACCTTTGAGAAACTTTGGCAGAGAAGGAATATATATATAATGATTATTTCCTGTCAATACAGGGAAAGCATCTATATCTTTGATATATTTAAATATATATTATTAACAAAATAAATAAAGAGATAACTCTACCATAGTTATCATAATTTAATCTTTATTGATAAGTAAAGTTTTTAGTAGAAAATATTTATATAAAATGTTATTTACCATAAAATTAGTTCACTTTTTTTTATAGAATTTTTCTAGTTATGAAATTTATTGACATTTTCCATTAGATTTTTCTGTCAACTCCTATTAGAACATTCATAAACACAGATCATATATACTATTAAAGCAGAATCTTTCTTAGGATTATGCCCCTGAATTTTTAAGTTAATTACAAAACTTGTCAGTGATATTTAATTTCAATATAAATATTATTTATTTAAAATAAACAACTGAATATTTCATATATTTATGGTAACTAATCTTTCTATATTTTGTGAATGATAATCGTTCTAATTTCTATGCAATCTATACTTTCCATTTAATTTAAACATTTAATACTCGAATCATTGGTTATAATAGAATAAGTTTTATCTTTTATTTTTAAGAATTAAATGTAATTCTTTTCAAAATTTATATTACGTAAATTTTCTAAATATATATGTTTATAAAACTATAATTTTACATAAATCCTAATTAACAATTTCTAATTATTTTTAAATTAATATTTAAAAACTTAAAATAAAGTTGATTTTCGAAACCAACCTATAATAATGAGTTGACATTTTTACAATTATTGTTTTCCAGGTTAATTCATCGAGTATACAAAAGTAGAAACGGGTTGAACATTTATATTTTTTTATTTCTATTATGGACTAACAAACAGATTAATAATTTTATCAAAAAAACTAATCCCGCGCTTTGAAAAGTGCGTGTTAAAATCTAGGTTTTTTGCTTAAATACGTGTATGAATTTCAGTAGATAAATTTCCTAAACTTTTTTAATGTTAGTTTACCATAATCATTTTTTTCACTTCGATCAATTAATTCATATCTAATTTTATTTCAAAAAGAAATAGAAGGTAACTTTCCATAATTTAATTTAATTTAGTTACTTATATATAAAGATATCACGGGCAACAATAACTATGATTAGGGAGATCAATAAGAATTTCTACACACAATGGAGCAGATCCAAGCCGAAGAGTATGACCACAGAGTGTTGGGCCAGAAACAGGAACTCTTCTTTTGTCATCCACTCAGTCCTGGGAGTTTTGGTTCTTCCTTCCATTAGGCACCCGTGTGTATAACAAGTTGATGGGATTCATTAAAGAGCAATACTGGAAAAGGGGTTACACAGAGATTATAACGCCAAATATGTACAACATGAAACTGTGGGAAACTTCTGGACATGCTAAGGATAACATGTTTACGTTTGATATTGACGGAGACCTATGAACTGCCCTGGTCCACTGCTTGATGTTCCAACACAGGGTGCGGTCGTACAGAGAGTTACCTATTAGACTGGCCGACTTTGGAGTGTTACACCGCAATGAGCTAGGTGGAGCACTTGGTGGGTTGACACGTTTCCGGTGGTTCCAGCAGGATGATGCACATATAGTCCGCGCCAGACCATAGTTTGCCCTATATGGCTATATCAAAGAAATCTGAGGAATACACATTACAGGTGAAAAAGCAAATCCATGAAGCTGGGTACTATGTTGATGCGGACATAACAGACAGGAAGATTGATAAAAAGGTGCGAGAAGCCCGAACCTAGGTAGAGAACAATGGGTGCACATGTCAGCACAATAATTTTAAAATTTAATATATTTCTTCACATATTTGATGTCTACTCCAATAATCATATGTAAAATTTATACATATTCTAGCATTTTGCTCCCACTGAAAAAAATGTTTGGATTCGCCCATGCGAGAAGCTCAGGTTGCTCAGTACAACTACATACTTGTAGTTGGTGAAACTGAAGCTGCTACAGGACATGTGAGTGTAAGGATAAGAGAAAGTGCAGCCCGCTCGGTGAAGAGCATCGAGGATTTGCTGGAGGAATTCAAGACAAAGACTGCCGAATACCAATGAGATCAAACTCTTGCAAGTTGAAGTTTGATTTTTTGTTCAAAATATACATAATGTTTTTTTTCTTTTGATTTAATAAATTATAACGAGCACATATTGAAGTGTTTATTATCTTTATCCCTTTGAGGTGTTTCTCTTGCAAAAAAAAGAAAAGAAAAAGATTGGGGAGATATAAATATAGATAAATTATTTATTATAAATATATATATATATATTAGTTTATCTTTGAAATTAAGTTTGATAAATAAATATAATTAAAAATAATGTCAGTATTTCTTTTTTTTTTTTTTTGATAAAAAAATATTAAACAACTGATAATCCAACCGATCTTTAACCGGATCCTATCCTTAACCCGAAATGAACAAAAGGCCTGCGTTGTAATCTAACTAAGTCGACTCACTTTAATGGGCCAAAGCCCAATAACTCTAATAATTCCATTTTCACTTGAACCATCATCAGAGGCAGAGCAGGTCCCCGTCTCGTCTTTGATTCCGTGTTGCGACTGAAGGAGGAAGAGAAGAGCAAATGGCATGGAGAGGAAACGTATCGAAGTCTCTCAAAGAGCTCAGGATCCTTCTCTGTCAATCTTCTCCCGCTAGCGCTTCCGCAAGGTTTTTCCTTCACCTTCCCTTTCGTTATCGTCTTTGATCGAAGCAAATCTGTGAGATCGGCGATTCAATTTGTGTATGACTTTTTGTTGATTCGATTCAGGACGTTCGTGGAGAAGAATTACAAAGATTTGAAGTCTCTGAACCCTAAGTTTCCCTTCCTGATCCGCGAATGTAGTGGGATCCAGCCTCAGATGTGGGCACGATATGGTAATTAGCTTTAAATCTCTCATCTCTTGATTGGAGTTTGAATATGCACATTGACACCAAGATTTAAAGCATTTGTAATTATTCTGAGAACGTTTGACTTTGAAATGTTAAATGTAAATAGAGTTGAGGATTTTTGTGCTTATTGGGTAAACATGTTGGTTTGGTGAGAAGTGAGCTGTACGTTCTTTAAAGATTTGATATGAATGTGCTCATGGTAGTGACGTTGAAAATGTTATATGTGTAACCACTATGCATATTGGTTAGTGCTTAGTTTTACATGAATTGATTCTTGTGTGTAGTGTAACCTCTAGGGCCTTGGCTGAAAATGTAATGTTTGTAACCATTAATTAACTTGACATGATTTCTGCTCAGTGAAAGAATGTGACTTCTTTTAGTTTTAGGTAGTTTCTTGTTGTGTTTCATGTGAATACTAGAATTTATAGTTTATGATAATGCCTACTGCTGTTGTTCTTCTTTTCTCTTTTTTTTGAACTTTACGGTAATTACATATCAGTGCCTTCAGCAGCTACAAGCTTTCAGGCCATCTCTGCTAAAAGAATTTGATCGTCTTTGGTCTCTTGCATACATGTTTAGAAAGTGGTTTAGCAGTTGAGATCAGAAGCGTCTCCTTTGAGACTCGTCTTCGTCATGACTGTATTAGGGGTTTAGATGCATGAAACATAGGCAGGGTGATGCTTTCTTTCTTGTGATCTACTTTGGCAACTAGTATTATCTAACGTATCTGTTGGTTTGGCTTTTGCACACACATACATACACTTGTGGCAGATATGGGGGTGGAGAGGTGTGTAAACTTGGATGGAATGAGCGAGACACAGATTCTGAAGTCTCTGGAAGACCTTGTGAAAGCCGGAGGAGCTACAAAAGCCTAAGGTTATTTGTCTTGTTTGTTTTATCTAAGATGATCCCGAATAAGCTTTGACAATAAACATTCATATGACAGTTCTTGTCATTTTACTGTTACTTTCATATGACATTTGTTGTCATTCTACTATTACTTTCTTTTTGAGCTGTTTTTTTTTGTTGTTGCTGTAATCCTTGAAGTTGGTATAAATCACAGCATTCCATATGATTGAAATCATAGAAAGGAGGAAATAAACATCACACTTGTAAGCCATTTAAGCAATTTAAGGAAATAAACATCACATAGCCACTTCTTAATCCATGATTTCTCAATTCTAGCAAAATCACAATATGATATTGTAAAATTTTGTGGGCTTTTCTATTATGGCCACCGTTACATGCCTAGTGGGTTTGCATTACGGCCATATTATATAATACAACAACTGGTAAGCTTTTGCATTGAAGTTCAACATGTTGCTTTGGTCGCAGCTTCACATAATCGATTGGAAAGCAAAGAAGAGAAGGGAGCTAAAGAAGCGTACCATTAACATTTCTGTAATAAGGAAGAAACAAAAGCCATCTTCATCAAAAAAAAAAAAAAAAAGGCCCATCTTCATTTTCATATTTTACTGTCCCTCCCGCATTCATTTACCTTTTGTTAATAGAATCTCAACATATTTTTACATTCTTCTCCTTCATGTACTTATAATCTTTTCAACCACATCGATTCTCTTGACAAGATCCATTCTTGTTAAAGCACTAGTTGATGCAGTAAAGAAGATTAAGCAGTACTAGAAAGAAAATGTGGGTGAACTAATTTCTCCTAATTACCGTATTGTTAAACGTGAGATCAGTGGTGATCTTTGACCATGTTTAGCTATAAGCCGTCGCTGATGCAACTTACCAACCAAACCGGATGTCTAATACAGTTACATCGTATGTTACATATAAAAGAGTTATTGCTATTGGAAGATTAACAAATACTATAAAAATCCTATGTAAAGGGTTCTAGAAGCCAAGAGCACCTTCAACGCGGTGAATAACATGGGTTTTTGGGAGAAAAGGTGGTGTGGGACCCACCAAAAAGAGAGAGACGGTCGTTCCGCTGCATGCAAAATGACGCTTTTTCGCTGTTTCGCGCGCGCCATCGACACGCATGATTGATTTCATTTTTAATTTTTTTTTTTAAATCAGAAAAAAAATAAAAATAAAAAATAAAAAAAAATAAGAAACCCAAATTGGGTATATGGGTTGAGGGTGCTCTAAAGGCACTGACTATTGTTTGAAAGAGGAGAGTGGGACCAATGTCGTTATTGACAATAACAAAATCCACTTTGCATTTACCTACACACCAACCCCTTTTTCATTATTTAACTTTGATTTTTTCCTTTCTAAAATGAAATATTCCCACGGTTTCAACTATGCTTGAGCATTTTTAACCAAATCGGAAATTTCTGACCGAAACTAAACCAAAATACCAAAAATCAATGTGAACCACTATTAAAAAAATATGTGAATGGCGTTAAAGCTGAGATATTTTCAGGTTTTGGTACAACCGGTCCGAACAAAAATCCATTTCCAGATTCCACGAAACACGGCTAATTCTAAATACGTACGGCAAATGTCATTGTCAACGTATAGAATAACAATCGACCCACATGCCTATAAAAGTAAATCTTGTTGAAATAAGATAACATACGCGTACGTAGTAGATAATAACAGAAGCGTTTCAAACAAATATTCAACCGCACATGTGAAGAAGGTCTGCTGATCTAATCGAAGGTTTGGCTACGTGTGAACATTTTTATATTCATAAGATTTATAATTAAAGGATTTGTACGTAGATCACATATATATATACATTAGGGTAATTACGTATAATCTTCAAACTGTAACCAATATGTATGACGGACTGGTATTCTTTTGGCCGTGACGCAAGATTTTTGCTCCCAAAAGGTTATCAATCCAACATAAAAGAAAGTTATGAGGAAAAGAAAACACGCCAAAAATACAAAAATTAGATTGAAAATCAGCTGACTTAAGCCCTTTATCAAAAAAAAAAAAAGGAAAAAAGAAAAGAAAATCAGCTGACCAACTATACATAGTATGTCGTTTACTTGTAGAATTTGGAACGTAAGCTCTATCATCTTATTCTTTTTACTTCAAACATATTACAATTTTAGAATATGATTTCTTTCCTTTTTAATCAAAAGACACTATCAAATTCATCTAAATATCATGAATCATATACTTGATCACCAATCGGAATAGTGATCTTCTTTGAGTTGATGATAAACATCGTTTTCAGTTTTTTGGACGTTATATACTACGGTAACGTCGGTTCTCGGTATGGTTAGGATTTTGGAATTTAGGATCAGTTTGATTGCATGTGGGCTAGTACGCACAGCTTTGATATACATACAAAGAGCATAGCAAAGGAGATACGTTAAAGATCCGTCCACTCATATACTCACAACGATTTTATATCTTCTTAGCCACCTTTCCTTATCATCGCGCGGTCCTGCTTAAAATAGGGACACAAACAAAACAAAACCCATCTACTTGTACTACGTGCCCTCAATTATATCATATGTTTTGTCGTCATATCATCTCTTCTTTCTCTCTTTATTTCTTTTTTTGATTTTGCTATATTGTGTGTCTCTCAAAGTGACTTTTCTCTCGTGGCGGCCTCCAATGAGTAGAAATCTTATCTGTTCATGCCTGCTGCAATACTCGAAGATATTTGTGGTCAAGACTTTTCATGTGTGTACTAGATGTGACGTAGCTAGTTTCCTATTTCATGTCACTGAGGTTCACGCGTTTGGCTAAGTATACCTAAAGGTGTCCTAACTCCTAAGAGCATGATTAACACTGAGATGGGTCTCCACGGTTTCATAGGAAAGTTTTTCTGATTTTTTTATCGATTAAAAAATAAAATAAAAGCGCTAATTCTGCAGTCATGCATTTGTCGATTGGGATCTGCGAATAGTGCAAGAAACAAGTGAAAATCAGTTCTTATATAACGATTTTAAGAACTTATTTCTTAAAAAATAATGGGACCCATACAAACTTTTTTTTTTGGTAAAGGCTAAAGACTTGGATTAATGGTGCTCTAAGTACTTTGTTCTCGGGAGATATGCTTTATTATGTCTCACTGAAGTACCATGTGCTTATTATACGGTTTGTTAGTTTCTTTATCATCGCTTGGTAGACTTGGAAGTCTGCTTGATACACTGTTGATGCGAAATCCAGGTGTTGGATCATGATTTCTGATAATGATAACCGAATAGATAACCGGCTATAAAATATGGCTAATTGGCTCTTTTAATATATTTCAAAATAGATACATCTCACATGGAGCTGTACTTGTACATAAATGATGTCCGGCTATAACTCTCTAGGTGTGGTATGTATTGAAAACAGATTACAAGTCAATGTATGAAGCAATATTACAAGGCTAGTTACAAGTTTAGACAAACCTAAATAAAGTAATCCATCTAGTTCTTCTACGAAATTGAAGGCTCTCTTTTCCTCTGTGCACATTCAGACGGGGTTGCTATATACTCCTATGTGGACACATTAATGACTCGGTGATGATGTATAAATTGACTCGATGGAAATAGTAAACAAACAAAATACGAAGACAATGAAACAAAAAAAAGTCAAAAATAAATGGTCAGAAAATGGTTTGACCGGATTGTGGGACGTTCACTCATCCATAATTTCGCACTACCTTCCGGTATTTAACACACTATGAATTGCAATTTGCATGTACATTTATTTCATCTCTTCCTCATTTACTCTAATATATATTTTAAGCTAAACTCAATTTCTTCCATATACAGAAAAAAAAATCAAATACTTTTTAGAGCAGAGATATTCTCTCTTGATTAGTATAGTAACCTCACAAGTCACAAGTATCGTTACTCTTAGAAGAGATCTCAGTGGCTTTCCTGGGCAATATGAGACGAGGCAGTTCAGCTAACGACCATGAACTTGGGATCCTACGAAGAACTAACTCAGACACCAAGTCCGACAACGAAACCATCCCCACCAACCGGTCCGCCTTCAGCGGCCCGCTTGGCCGGACAAAACGCGCGTCCAAGAAAAACGCGAGGTTTGCCGCGGATCTCCCCAGGAGGAGCAACAGTATCAGCGGTGTCGGTGGTGGCCGTGAAGACGAAGAGTACGTGGAGATCACGCTAGACATCAGGGATGACTCGGTGGCCGTCCACAGCGTCCAGCAAGCGAGTCCCGGAGGAGGACCTCAGAATCTCGAGGATCCAGAGCTGACACTCTTGACCAAGAAGACGCTCGAGAGCAGTCTCAACAAGTCCACCTCGCTCTCCTTCTTCCGTACCACCTCCTCTCGCATCAAGAACGCATCGCGCGAGCTCCGAC